>CALYLW010002178.1:32928-96883 GCA_944989445.1 Ampullaceana balthica | reverse complement strand
GGGGGAGGGGGGGTCCGGCCATGTGTGATGTCACGGTGTTTTATATTAAATTTTAATTATTTTGTTAATAAAAAAAATACATTTTTGTTCGAAAGTGTCACGTACTTTAGGGGGGAGGGGGGGGGGCGGTCCAAGATTTGTGACCGTTTGTGACAAAGGGGAGGGGGGGGGGTTAAAAATTGTCAAAAATAGCGTGACGTACTTTATGGACGGCCCCTTTGACGCTACAACCCATGTAGAACCTTAGCTAAAACCTTTCGCCTTTACGGCCGGACCCCCAGAAACTGAATGACCACACCAGAGCAGCGTATTCTAAACTTTTAAATTCGGTAACTCGGGTAGACAAAATATGAAATTTCACCAGGGTCTTTGTTTCTTGAACAAAAATATTCATGTAGTGCTGTCTGAGGTTAGCGGATCCATGCCGACCCGCAGATCACCTATTGGGGTACACTGTCCTTCATGCGAGATAGCTGACAGTGTAGGACTAAATATAGCTTAGTAGTCAAGTTAGCTAGCAGTGTAGGACTAAATATAGCTTAGTAGTCAAGTTAGCTAGCAGTGTAGGACTAAATATAGCTTAGTAGTCAAGTTAGCTAACTGAGTAGGACTAAATATAGCTTAGTAGTCAAGTTAGCTAGCAGTGTAGGACTAAATATAGCTTAGTAGTCAAGTTAGCTGAGTAGGAGCCAGTAGGACTAAATATAGCTTAGTAGTCAAGTTAGCTGAGTAGGAATCAGTAGGACTAAATATAACTTAGTCAAGTTAGCTGAGTAGGAGTCAGTAGGACTAAATATAACTTAGTCAAGTTAGCTGAGTAGGAATCAGTAGGACTAAATATAACTTAGTCAAGTTAGCTGAGTAGGAATCAGTAGGACTAAATATAGCTTAGTAGTCACGTTAGCTGAGTAGGAATCAGTAGGACTAAATATAGCGTAGTAGTCACGTTAGATGAGTAGGAATCAGTAGGACTAAATATAACTTATTAGTAGCCAAGTTAGCTAACTGAGTAGGACTAAATATAACTTATTAGTAGCCAAGTTAGCTAACTGAGTGTGACTAAATATAACTTAGTAGCCAAGTTAGCTAACTGAGTAGGACTAAACATAACTTAGTAGGGACGCGGTGGTCGAGTGGAAGCGCTCGACCGGCGTACCGATGGTCACGGGTACGAATCCATGTAAAGTTTTTAATTTATTAAATGCATTAATAAATGTTGTATTTTAGCTATTACAGCACTAATTTGTAAGTCTTATTAATTTCTAAGGCTTTTTTCAACCCTTATTTTATACTGAACTTGAATTTAATTGAAAATTGTACATGTATGGCATTGTCAGTTAAAATAAAAAAAAAGTGGGATTCCCCCCCCCCTGGAAAAATTCCTAGCGACGCCCATGGTGAAGGCTAGGATTTGTTCCCGGGGCCTAGGGCGTGCCTGAGTCACCGAGCTCCGAATGGGTACCTAACACTAGTTAGGCGGCTGGGTAATGCGTGGAACCCACAAAGCCGTGGCCTGTGAACGCTGCGCATCACTTGCCAACATATCATCTGTCATGGTCTGTGGACGCAATTATCTTCTGCATAGAAGGAGCGTCTGTATATATAAGAACATAAGATAGTAGTCAAGTTAGCTAACTGAGTAGCTGAGTAGGACTAAATAAATATAACTTAGTGTCGTCAAGTAGGAGGAACTTACAAAGTAGTGAGGGGGCTGCGTGGCATTAACTTAACCCCAGTAGCCAAATTTAATTAGGACTTGACAGTAACTTTGCCTTGGATGGCAAAAAATTCACATGTGGAATTACAAACGTAACAATTTATTCAGATATATAAAATAATTTATTGGCGGGTGTAGAAAAAAAATAAAAATAATAATGCGACTTTCTGGCTGAAATTGTTAAGAATAAATAACAAACTTTGACAAAAAAGCAAATAATTATTTTTAAAAAAAAACACTTTGAATTACATATGTACAATAATTTGATTCTTGAACAGCGGAGCAATTATTTAATGAATATGCATGAATAGCTTTGGCAATACGTATTAAGGGAATATCGCGACCTTCCACACTCCAACCCCCTCGCCGTATAAATTACAAGTCACATTGCAGATTTAAACTTCGCAAAAAAGTTATTGTTGCGCCAGGAGCTTCCCCTTTTTGCCTCCCGCCCCTTTATTGGGGCTCTGAGCACGTATACGTGGCCAGTTCAAGGAATCCTCCAAATCATTCATGCATAAATTATGTTAAGTTGGCTGCAGTTAGTGCCCATTTCGAAGAAAATGTGATTTCCACAAAATTTAATAGGAAAACAAAATAAGGCATAAAATAAAACGTGATGATTAAAAAAAAACTGGGGGGAAAAAATAAAATAGATTGCAATAATGAAAAAAAAATATATATATATATATATATAGACGCACACACATACACACGCACGCACACACGGTGTGATCCCGTTAAGTCGCGGTCGTTCGGGTCCATATTTAGGTGAATCGCGACTTATCGTCACTTAGTACAAATTTCAGTGTAACATATTGAGCGAAATAAATGATGCAAATAAAAACGTGTTTTCTTCCCTATAATGTTTTGTAACAAATTAAATTCAGTTTATAGTTTATACTCACGAATTATAAATATCAATACATATCCTGGTACACTTGTTTTAATCCAATATAATATATATTCAAATAACTTTAATTACAAAAATACAGAAAAATCGGTAATTATTTTTTAAAATCCTTAATTACAGTTTTTTCTTTAAAAAAATATTTATGTTCATTTAAATTGAAAAAGTTAGTTTTCATTAACCAGCTACTCGGCAATGATTGCTTTTTACTGTCACTGTTTTTCTTCCTTATTTTTTGCATAGCAGAATGAATTTGCTGTGTTACGTCACAAAATCTGGGAGCCGTGGAATTACCGCGACTTAACCGATTTCGCGAAATAACTAACCGCTACTCAACGGGATCTATATATGTGTTATAATTAATCAATGAAATTTTTTCCCGGTTAATCGAACAAAATCTTTTTACTCAGTACCAGCCCTAATATATATATATATATATATATAGATATATATATATATATATATATATATATATATATATATATATATATATATATATATATATATATATATATATATATATAAAAAATATATAATATTAAAAATCAAATCTATATTAGTATGAATAAAAACACTCTAAACAAATTTCAACAAAACAAAATTTTAAGTAATTTAAGTGCTGCTTTACTTTAAGTGAAAGTGTATTTGACTTGGGCCATCGCTTTCCGCATAAAATTCACTCAGTAATTACATATAAATAAAAAATTCAACTTTGAGTTAACAACTTAACACAATTCTCATTTCATTCAAATTAACAAATTAATCCCATACATCGTGTAACAAATGTAATGAGATATTTTTAAGCCATCTATAATATAAAGATCACTACTTTATACCGCAAAGCCAAACATGAATGTTACTAGAGATAACCCGCCAAAAATGACGGAATCTTTTTTGGTTCAAACAGCACTACATCCATACAGACAACGGGAATCAATAACATAAGTAACTTATCCTTGTTTGATAAATACGAAATATTAAACTTGCTGAAATGTACACAAAGTATTTCATAATTATAAATCCTCAAATCCTATTTTTACATCGTCCCCTTTTCAAAAATTAAAATAGAAGCTAAAACAATGACGTCATATAAAAAATTTTTTTATTACAGCGCGTCTTTAATTTATAATTATTTTGCACACCTTTTTGCGCGCCTTCCGATGCACGCCTTGTATTAAAATATAAGCTCAAACTTTTATAATAAAGGCGAAAAGCCATCAAGAGAATAGTACAAAATCGATCGCAGCGCCACCTAACAGCATTACAAGTTACATCCATACAACAACGGGAATTATGTATATTGATTATAATAAAATAACACAGCTCAATTTAATGATCCGTACTCGAAAACGTGCGCACCGGATTTTCGCTCAAAATAGTCTTGAAAAAACAACAACACTTAACCAAAAATAACTCGTTTTGAACGTCCGCCTAAAGTTGTTCAATATGGAAATGAGATTTAATTTCTCTCTCTTTAACTTTGTCTCTACCTTTCTGATTTTTTTAAATTTTAATTTACGGCTTTCAGGCAAAAGGGACAATTACAAAAACTATACTAAAACCATCTGCAGGTTATAAGGAACAGTCCTGACAAATTTGGTGACGTCAGAGTTCTAAAACACCCCCTCCATTTCGTCGCAAATGTGTGACACCTCTCCCCCCTTGGTGCGTGACATCATCTAAGGACGGCTCCAATGAGTCAAAATGACACACCGCGCATGATTAGCATGTGGTAACCACAGCACACCGCGCGATACTCAAGTGTGTTAATAGCAGTTGCTACCATACAGTAACCCATTCGGGCAATGACTCTAAATTTAAATTGTCACGTGATCTTGTGTTGTTTTTTCTCTTAATTTTTTTAAAAGTAAATCCACTTATCAGGGTTGCCATATTGGCCTTTTTAAGGCCAAATTCTCAAAAATTTTGCATTTTTAAGAGGGTTTGGCCTCAATTTTTGTGTGTGGCTTTTTGGCCTTTTTCTTAAAAATAAAAATATATATATATAAAAATAATCTTTATCACAAAAAAATAAAATTTCGCCAATAAGTCAATAACCTTATTAATTATTTTCTATTTTTGAATAGCTTACGTGTATGTTAGACATTAAAACGTTTTTAAAAAGTTTAACGAAGAGGCTATTAAGAAAAAGCCAGATATAGAAATAGAATGCAGCTCACACTTTTAGACGCTATTGTTAGAGTCAGGGCTGAGCTTTTATTTACAACCCTTTCCTCCTGGTTCAACCTTCATTTTAAATAGTTAAATAATTATCAGCCGTTAATAAATGACGTCATGCAATTTTGGCAGATTTTTCCAATGTATTTTCACCCCCCCCCACACACACACACACACACTCGTCACACGTAATCAAGATCTAGACCCTTTCCAATATGACGTCAGAGTTTTTAAAAGCACCCCCTCTCGCCATACTTCGCCACAAATCTGTGACCCACTCCCACCCCCTAGGTGCGTGACGTCATTTTTATTGACATTTATCATATAACATAAGTTTGGCCTTTTTTTGGCAGTCAGTTTGGCCTTTTACCCAAATTACAATCTGGCAACCCTGCCACTTACCATGAGTTCTAAGAAAGTTAATGAGAGGAGCCAAGCAACGGGGGAAAAATGGTTAGGATCACCATGGAGTTGAAAATAGATATTGTTATACAAGATGAAATTGGCGTGCGTTTCCGGTACTTAATTGAAGCATGTCAAGAATGACGATTTCTATGATTGTGAAAAACAAAGACTAATGGGGTTAAATCGATTACAAAACAAAGATCAGGGATATTAGAGCATGTTGAAAAATTGCTCTTAATCTTAATCAGGATAATAGTAATAAAGCCTAGATTTATTGTTTTCATTGCACAATTTGTTTGTGTATTTTAATAGTAATAACAGGAAAAAATAGTTGTTTACGTTCTTTTTACTTTGATATTCCGCGGTGCTTAACTTAAATTATTTTATACAACCACGTCAATATTATAATATGTATAAATATGTGAATAACAATATGATTCTTTTTTTCATGGGAACGGATTAATAATTTTCCCTGTATTTCTTATAGTTAAAACACGTTAGATATACGTCCTTTTGGGTATACGTCCGGCTTTCAAGTGTCTGGAACGGATTAAGGACGTATGTACACATATATCGTTTCCTATGTTAAAGTATCAATCAAAAGGCAGTCTTTGTTGCCTACCTACCTACCAAACTGGATGCTTATAAAGTATACATATATACATACATCGTTACATCCTTTCTGATGTATCAATCAAAAGGCAGTCTTTGGAGTCTAGAAAGTGACCCCCTCCCCTATACTCAATTTCTAGACAAACAATGGATATCATATGATGATCCCTTGCTAGGTCCCTTACTCTTTTTAATTTATATAAATGATTTACCCAACAACATCTCAACAGGTACAAAAGTTAGGCTATTTGCTGATGATTGTATAATCTATAGAACAATAAAATCAGAACAAGATAGCAAAATTTTACAAAAAGACTTAGATGAATTGATAAAATGGGAAACTAACTGGAGTATGTCTTTCCATCCAGAAAAGTGTCAACTGTTAAGAGTAACAAAGAAAAAGAAACAAATAAATTCAAAATATTACATTCATGGAAAAGAACTGACCCAAACTAAAGATGCAAAATACTTAGGAGTCTTAATAAATGAGAAACTATCATGGAATCCCCATGTCAATGAAGTTATTAAAAAATCAAACAAAACCTTAGGCTTTATAAAAAGGAACTTTAACAAATGTAATAGAGATATAAAACTAAAATGCTACCTCACTTTGGTGAGACCTGCACTAGAATATGCATCTTCTGTATGGGACCCATCCACCAAAGAAAACATTGATTAACTAGAACAAATTCAAAAAAGAGCTGCCAGATTCATTACTGGAGAATATTCGAAACTGACAAGAGTAACACCATTAGTTAAATCATTAAACCTTGAAACACTAGAGGATAGAAGAACCAAGAGCAAAGTAGTAATCATACATAAAGCAATTAATTCTAATTTAGAAATACAACACAAAGATAACTTAATACAACCCTCAGATAGACATAAGGATAAAAACACCTTTCTTATTCCGTATGCAAGAACAAACACATACAAGTTTTCCTTCTTCCCGTCCGGAATTCGGGCGTGGAATGGGTTGCCTGAAGAATCCAGGAAAACCAACACTTTATCTACATTTAAATCTCTAATAAAAATGCAGGACTAAACACAAACCATAGATAAGCGTAGGACGCAATAATCTTCTGTATAGAAGGAGTGTCTGTAAACAGATAAGATAAGATGATCCAGGAAGAAACAGAAATAACTGATCCGGCAGTGGACTGGCTGAAATTTTGTAAAGTAGTAGTAGTACATGTAATATGGGTTGGTTTTGTTTTCATTGGGGAAGGCGACTCTTATTCTGTGGTTTTAAGAGTTATTGATGGTAGAATAAATTAAGAGTTATTAAGGAAAGATGAGAGCGAAATTAAAAAGGTTCAAAGTGAATTGTGGGGCACTTGAAAGCAGAGAGGAGGAAGATTGAAGAAAGCGACATCTACATCAAGGGAGACGATCAATGCGGTTGAATTAACATTGAGTTGTGTAATATGGGGGAAGGGGCGGGTGGTTTAAGTATTAGTTGAGTAAATATTTTTTTTTCTTTACAGATTATTGATAATCACAGATCACTATTCAATAATAATAATAATAATTTATTTGGTGCAGTACCCCAAAAAGCAGCTGGGCTCACAGTGTTTCACATAAAAATAGTAACATTAAAATATATTTATAAATGCATCATCATCATCTGTGGCACTACAGCCCACATTTATAAATGCATTCAATTAAAAACATTCAAATTCTAATTACAAGAAACATATGATGGTGCACATAAGCTACGTTTATCATTAAGAGAAATGTTTGATGGTTAATTTGGAAAGTATAGTTTGAAGAGAGGTGATTTTGGTGCAGTCTTGAACGCCTTAGTTAACTTACTTAGTAGTAAGAATACTTCGAATGTTTAATGGCAGAGAATTCCATTGTTTTGGCGCAAAGAAAGAGAAAAAACTTTCGCTACATGTTTTAGTGTGTGTCTTAGGAACAGAGAGAATATGTGTGTCTGAAGAAGAGCCTAGCTGACGAGTGATTGAGTAAAGGGAGAGAAATTCAGTAAGATAGGAAGGGCATGAGTCGAAAAAAAAGTTTTGGCAGAGAACGGACAGTTTGTAATCAATGCATGCCAATGAAGCGAATGAAGAAGCGGAGTAATATGGTCGTGTTTTGCTTTAAATGAGAGAGAACAAGAGCACAGGTTCGAGTGTTTGTTGCACCAACTGTTAGGTAGTGACGGTTTGAGCTGATCTGACGAATGGCGATGTAGGCAGAGCGACAGATGCGAGTGATATAGCCATTTGTTGACATGATGTCAGAATTAATGTAGCCAAGAGTCGTAGCTGATGACGTAAACTGTATATCAGAACTAGCTACCTGAATAGAAGTTGGAAGAGACAAAGTTCTGGGTGATTTAGTGTTGCATTAGATATACATTATGCACATTAGATATATGCACATTAGATATATGTAAATTAGCTATATGCACATTAAACATATAGTACATTAGACATATGTACATTAGATATACTCACACTAGATAAATGCACATTAGATACATGCACACATGGCTACTGTATGAGGATGTATGGAAGTCAATGCAAAGATGTGCACATTAACAATATTCCCTTTTTAGAACAAGTAAATATCACAAGCTAAATGTGCAGTATGTCATTTCAAAAAAGAAAAATTATTAATGTGTAAAATTAGTGAAGGCTCTTTATAACATTAAAAACTGTAATACATTTGCATAGTAATGAAAATATAAATAATAATTTTTCATGACGATGAAAATATTCCAAATAATTCCAACAATCTTTCCTGTTAATTGTCAATATGGAGTGTGTTAACTATTAATATCCACTTTTTAGAGTATGTTTCAATCTGGTGGAGATCGCGCTGCAGCCTAGTCTGCAAATTTGCGACGTCCTTGCCTGACATAGCGTTCTCAACAGCCTCTTGTAGGTCGTAAACGTATGCCAGGAATAGCGTGCAGCTCAGGTCATAACCTTCCTCCTGCACTCCTGGAACTTCAAGCGATTTCTGTCTTCAGCGATGCCGCCAGGATACTGTTGGTTTCGGGTCATGGCCAACTCCATGGCCGTACTCGTGTTCTGAACCGCGTAGAGGTCAATCCTTCTCAGAACCATTACTCTTTTAACGCTACATGGCTAAATCTATTGTTAACCTGTTATGTCTACATGGCTAATCCTATTGTTAGACTGATCTTTGAGAAACTAAAACAAGAGATTAAATTCATCTCTACATGGCTTTTTCCATAGTTAACCTGCACTTTCTATTATTTGTTTGTGCTCACGTTCAAGAAGGCATCACTTAAAGAAATTCAAAACTAGTAACAGGAAAATGTAACTCTTAAGTCATTATGGACACTAAATCTTTTAATTGGGCATTACTTTTTCCTTTTAATGTCAAATTTTAAAACTTTTAAAAACGTAACCTGGAAATGATAAAAATGAAACTTTCAGAAGGATAAGTGGAGGTCATAAAAAAGTTGTTATTCTATTCAGTGTTGGGTAAGGGCACGATAGGACATCGGATCCAGCACAAACAAACGAAGCTGTTGAAGAATAGCCTTGGCTTTTGTTTATTGATTGCTAAGGCCTGCAAGACTGCACTAAAAAAAAACACATCAAACTTTACTTTTCAAATTAACAATCAAACATTTCTCTGACTGATAAATGTAGCTCATGTGCACCATCATGTCATTGTAAATTAAAAAAAAATTGTAGTTAGGAAATGAATGTTTTAAATTGAAATAATTTATAAATGTATGTGCTTCTATTTTTATGTGAGCCCAGCTGCTTTCTGGGGTACTGCACTGTATAAATTCTCAAATTATTATTATTATTATTATATATGATAGCCATATATGGAGTTATACACACAAAACATCTTGTGTCTCTCCATTAGTCTCAAATAAGAAGTTTTATTCAAGTTTATTTTGTCCTCTCAGCTGTTATCGCCAGGTAACCCTGGAAACAGGTACAAAGACTTGGTCAGCGTGTCTCGATTCTCTGCCACCTGTTTATACTGTCCCTTGATGGTCTCTGCTTTACTCACCAAGTTGTTTACCTGTTGGACCAATCAATACATGTTTAACAAACACTTGGTGAACCAATCAATACATGTTAACAAACACTTGATGAACCACCAATCAATACATGTTTAACAAACACTTGGTGAACCACCAATCAATACATGTTTAACAAACACTTGGTGAACCAATCAACACATTTTAACAAACACTTGATGAACCACCAATCAATACATATTTAACAAACACTTGGTGAACCAATCAATACATGTTAACAAACACTTGATGAACCACCAATCAATACATGTTTAACAAACACTTGGTGAACCACCAATCAATACATGTTTAACAAACACTTGGTGAACCAATCAACACATTTTTAACAAACACTTGATGAACCACCAATCAATACATGTTTAACAAACACTTGGTGAACCACCAATCAATACATGTTTAACAAACACTTAGTGAACCAATCAATACATGTTTAACAAACACTTGATGAACCACCAGTCAATACATGTTTAACAAACACTTGGTGAACCACCAATCAATACATGTTTATCAAACACTTGGTGAACCAATCAATACATGTTTAACAAACACTTGATGAACCACCAATCAATACATATTTAACAAACACTTGGTGAACCAATCAATACATGTTAACAAACACTTGATGAACCACCAATCAATACATGTTTAACAAACACTTGATGAACCACCAATCAATACATGTTTAACAAACACTTAGTGAACCAATCAAGACATGTTTAACAAACACTTGATGAACCACCAATCAATACATGTTTAACAAACACTTGGTGAACCACCAATCAATACATGTTTAACAAACACTTGATGAACCACCAATCAATACATGTTTAACAAACACTTGGTGAACCACCAATCAATACATGTTTAACAAACACTTGATGAACCACCAATCAATACATGTTTAACAAACACTTGATGAACCACCAATCAATACATGTTTAACAAACACTTGGTGAACCACCAATCAATACATGTTTAACAAACACTTGATGAACCACCAATCAATACATGTTTAACAAACACTTGGTGAACCACCAATCAATACATGTTTAACAAACACTTGATGAACCACCAATCAATACATGTTTAACAAACACTTGATGAACCACCAATCAATACATGTTTAACAAACACTTGGTGAACCACCAATCAATACATGTTTAACAAACACTTGATGAACCACCAATCAATACATGTTTAACAAACACTTGATGAACCACCAATCAATACATGTTTAACAAACACTTGATGAACCACCAATCAATACATGTTTAACAAACACTTGATGAACCACCAATCAATACATGTTTAACAAACACTTGGTGAACCACCAATCAATACATGTTTAACAAACACTTGGTGAACCAATCAATACATGTTTAACAAACACTTGGTGAACCAATCAATACATGTTTAACAAACACTTGGTGAACCAATCAATACATTTTTAACAAACACTTGGTGAACCACCAATCAATACATGTTTATCAATCATTTTGGTGCAAGGAGTGGGAAAATATTTAACATTAAATAAATAAAGTCTATGTTTTTTAAAAATAGATATAACTAGTACAAAATCTGTATTATGCAAGGCTATGTATTATTAAAGTCTCATATGTTATTGTCTGTATATCTCTATAACAAATACTGTGATGTGTTATGCAGATATTTTTTTACTGAACACATCTGAGTGTTTATTATATATACTAGTGAATTACCCTTCAAAAATGACGGAAGTTTTCAAAATAAATATATTTCAGCTGGATTCAATTAATTAAGTAATCAGAAAATGTAGAGAGAAAAATTAAGTCTCATTTCCATATTGAACAATTTTATGCTGAGGTTCAAAAAAATAATTATTTTTTGTGCAGAAATTTTTTTTCCCTAAGGTTTTTTTTTCTTAGCAGTGCACTGCTTTCTAAAATTACATGGCGTTACGAACAGACATGCATAGCAAATTATGTATATTGATTTATGGATAAACATGTGGACTCCCTACCCCCTGGCCCGCTTGCACTACAATATTTTTTGTGTGAATTTACTTACATTCTTTCACACGTTAAATGCATTATTTCTGTTGCTGTCCGGGGGGGAACAAGACTTTGCTTCCTTTGTTATACCTATTTCACATCTTTTTCAAATAGAGATATTAGTGAAGGGCATTCAGTTTATCCCCTATACCAGGGGTCGGGAAACCATTGCTCGCGAGCCAGAAGTGGCTCTATTGATAGCTGCATCTGTCTCTCAGACAAATGTTCGATTATATTTTTTAAAAACGTTTATTCAGACTCATTTGATCTACATATTAATTGCATATAAAAACAGCATAACAATGTTATTAAAAAGAATTCAGAGACATAATAATTGTACTTCTAGTGTTGAAATTATGTATGTCTGTCACAGAATTGCTTTTGAAAATATGTGGTGTTTATGGCTCTCTCAGACAAAATGTTTCCCGACCCCTGACCTATACAGTTTCCAATGATTGACGTAGATGAAATGCATAATGCCTAAAACAGAAGTTGATTTGAATGTGAAAGTATCCGAGAGATGAGGGGGCGGGGTCATCCTAGTAGCATAACGACCAGGTTAAAAAATGTCTGAGTATCATACGGAACACTTACCCGAGTCATCAGTTCGTGAATGTCGTATTTGTAGGCAAATTTGGCAAACACAAAAGTTATTGCTTGGATAAACCATGTCCCATATTTAGTGTTGCGCCATGACAGGTTTCCTGAATGGTAGACAGAAAATAAAGTTACTGACAAGATTTGGACATTAAGGCTATAAACATGGGGATATTTGAGTTTTTGAATAGATCTGTTGTGTGGATAAAAGTGATGGTAAAAAATTAGACATCACTTTTTATTACAAGAAATAAATACCAAATAGAAACAAGGCCACTCATCTTACCCGGCGTTGTTGCCATAGCGATGAAAGCATCTGCGAGGCTGGGGGACTTTTCTCCGAATGCATCATTTTGCTCCAGCTCTGCATCCCAGCCAATGCGCAACGCTTGTTTTGTTAGTGTGACATCAATGTCCTGATCGGCACCGTCAGGTGACACTTGCGGGACTAAAAGTGTGGTATAAAGGGAGACAAGCCTCAATGTAAAGCAGGAAGTGGATAAATAATCATTTACTTAACTAACTTAACAGTAATCACATAAGTAACTAAGTGTACAGTAATTACATATGAAACCTTTTATACAGTAATTACATATGAAGCCAACTGTACAGTACTCACACATCTAACTAACTGTACAATACTCATATGTGTAACTAACTGTACAATATGCATATGTGTAACTAACTGTACAATACTCATATGTGTAACTAACTGTACAATATTCATATGTGTAACTAACTGTACAATACTCATATGTGTAACTAACTGTACAATATTCATATGTGTAACTAACTGTACAATATTCATATGTGTAACTAACTGTACAATACTCATATGTGTAACTAACTGTACAATATTCATATGTGTAACTAACTGTACAATATTCATATGTGTAACTAACTGTACAATACTCATATGTGTAACTAACTCTACAGTACTCATATGTCTAGTTAATTCTACAGTACTCATATGTGTAACTAACTGTACAATACTCATATGTGTAACTAACTCTACAGTACTCATATGTCTAGCTAACTGTACAATACGCATATGTGTAACTAACTGTACAGTACTCATATGTCTAGCTAACTGTACAATACGCATATGTGTAACTAATACAATACGCATATGTGTAACTAACTGTACAGTACTCATATGTCTAGCTAACTGTACAATACGCATATGTGTAACTAACTGTACAGTACTCATATGTCTAACTAACTGTACAGTACTCATATGTCTAACTAACTGTGTTCCTTAGAATTTCAAATAGTTCACTACGTAGCACAAACTATCCTCACTAGTGAAATCCTGCCGACAACGCCAAAAATTATGTAGCCGAGTGGTGGCTATATTATTAGTCTGAATAAGACTGACTGCACAGCTAATAAATCAACTAACTAACTGCAGGTTGAGGACTATAGTCTTGAATAATGTTTATTTGAGTAAGTTCTAAGGTTGACACAGGAAACACAGTGTACAATTCTATTACAGCCAATGCTCTACTACTGTCTCTAGCACTGTTCTAAGTCTCGTACATGTCGTACCTACATGCTCTCTCTCTCTATTGAACTTGAACTATCCCTTAACCCATTGTTGGGTCGTTGGGACACCATCGTGAACTGGTCACTAACACACGCCATTTGTCCCGGTCCTGTGCTGCCTTTTGAGAGTCGCTGAATGACAGGCCGGTCCACTCTTTGATATCGTCCTCCCATCTCTTCTTTTGTCTGCCTCTTTTCCTTCCTCCCTGGACTGTGCCTTGCAATATGGTTTTTGCGAGACCTCCAGTTCATGTCTTGTGTCCATACCATCGTAATTTCCTCTTCTTAATTGATGTGAGTAGGTCCTCGTAGGGGCCAATGACAGTACTTATTGTGTTGCGGACCGATTTGTTTGTGATGTGCGCTGTGTAGGAGATGTTCAATATCCTTCTGAAACATCTCACCTCTAGCGCATTGATTCTTATTTGGAGGTCTGCAGTGAGCGTCCAAGCCTCACAACCATACAAGAAGACCGACATCGCCGGAGAGCGCATTAGCCGGATCTTTGATCTCAGGGAGAGCTTCTTACTTTGCCAGATGTGCTTTAATTTATTCAATGCTGCCATTGTTTGGGCTACTCTTGCAAGAATTTCTGGCTTTGAGCCTTCGTCGGATATTATGGCCCCTAGATACTTGAAGGTGGAGACTTCTTCGAGTTTTTGCCCGTTTATCCGAATCTCACTTGTGAATTTACTATTTGCCATGACCTTGGTCTTTTCTGCATTGATTTCCATGCCGTACGCCTTTGCTGTTTTCTTTAGCTTTGCGAGGAATTCTTTTAGTTCGTCCTCGCTACCAGCTAGGCCGTCAATGTCATCGGTGAAGCGTAGGTTGGTTATACTTCTCCCTCCGATGCTGACTGTTCCGACATGGTCTTCTTTCTCTCTATATTGCTCACCAAAGGTATGTGGCTGACACTCGAGAATGCCCCCTTGGTGTGAGCAATACAATTTTCGGTCTTTCATCCCCTAACCTATGTCCCCCAGATTAGCAACTAAGGTTTCCCCTGTCCTTAGTCTCGTCCAATGGCCATAAAATTTTCACTTCCTGTATGTAACACACGTGCCATTGTTCTACACCCCTACCTTATGGGGCTGGGGTGGGGAGAGGCCGGAATCTGTTCGTTTCCGACTCCGATATATTGTCCTCCCTCTCGGACCCTGTCACCCTTTTGTCTGAGTGCGTGTGTGTGTGGGGGGGGGGAGAAGGAGCAGTGGCGGGGCGCCTCATGTATGTTATGGGGGCACACGGCCACACTCATATATCTAACTAACTGTACAGTATTTACAAATCTAACTAACTGTACAGTAGTCATTTGTATAGCTGTCTGTTTCATCAACAGAGATGGAAACAAGCTCATCAAGTTTTGCGTCAGCGGCTTACCTGGCGTTACCTCCGTTAAATCAGCTGCGCTTGCACGCTGGTTGTCTATAACATCGACTGGCGTGGCCTGTTTGCCGGAGCTGATAACAGATACAGAAACCAGACTCTCAGTCACATCCATCGGTTCAGTCTTAATGCTGGGACCAGGATTTAATGACTGACTCTGTGTTAACGACACATCTCCTGCAGGCCTGTCAGCCAGGTTGTTGAAAAATCCAATATCCTTTGAAGCTAAATTTTGAAAAAAGGGAATTAGTAAACATATACACAAATTAAGTATATTTCTAGTTAATGAAAAGACTAACTCTTCTACTCTGAGGCTATTTCAAAGACGACCAGATCACTATTGTTGGCTGACAATGACAAGATCACTCAGGACACCACAACTGTAAGATGCCGCTGATAAACTGTCACAGTTGTTGAAGGATATTTCTAAATCCAGGCCTCTCGTGAGACTAGGTCAGCGTGAGACTAGGTCAGCACAACAAAAGTAACACTTTTCTAAAAGTCTCGGGCTTCAGCAATCGGGGAGGAAAATAAAAATTACAACTAAACATTGGGACAATAAGATAGTTGATAGCAGGAAATGGCCAGTCTTTTGTGCATCTCAAAGTCATATTTTCAGATAATCTTAATAGAAATGGCCAGTCTTTTGTGCATCTTAAAGTCATATTTTCAGATAATCTTAATAAACTATTTGTAAAAAAAAATCTGTTTAATAAATTCTGATAAATTCAAGTAAAAAAAGGGCAAGATTCCCAATAAATAATTGAATCAAAATGGACCAAAAATTGATCTTTTAGCTGATCAAAAATTTCAATAATTTTATTGAGAAAATCGAAAGGAGTGCAGTAAGCCAGACAATGCTTAGATGTCTTAATTAGAAAAATGTCTTAATCGGAGGAGAAAGTCTGTTTTGCTAGTCGAAGTCTAAGGGGCCTTAGAAAGATGCTGAGCATAAAATGGCAAAAACATCCACACCAAAAAAAAAGATTTACTGGAAAAAAAAATACCAAGGGTCAACTGCTGAAGACAGAAAGAAAAAACATACCTAGGGCCAAATGCTGCAGCCATGGAAAGAAAAATATACCTAAGGCCAACTGCTGAATACATGGAAAGAAAAACATACCTATGGCCAACTGCTGAAGACATAGAAAGAATAACATACCTAGGGCCAACTGATGAAGACATGGAAAGAAAAACATACCTAGAGCCAACTGCTGAAGACAGAAAGAAAAACATACCTAGGGCCAACTGCTGAAGACAGAAAGAAAAACATACCTAGGGTCAACTACTGAAGACATGGAAAGAAAAACATACCTATGGCCAACTGCTGAAGACATGGAAAGAAAAACATACCTAAGGTCAAATGCTGAAGACATGGAAAGGACAACATCTTGATTAAACCAAAGATAACACTGAGAAGAAAAAGCTTTACATGGAATCTACAAGAGGAAAAAAGGAAGAGAGAGAGTACACAACACACGGAGACATGAGCCAGAATCAGAAGTATAAGATAGACCTGAAAGTATTTGTACAAGAATGCACTGGACTAAAATGAATGGAAAATTCTTGTCAACTGCTTATTGCTTATGCCCAGGAGGAGTAAAAGGCAGTGTAAGCACAGTGCAAGTGGGATGTAAGTGCAGTGTAAGAAGATGCGAAAGCATGAAGATCTTAAAGTTATTTTAATATTTTTGTTTATAGTTCTTAAAGTTGACAAAGCCTTGGCTTTAAAAGTTTTAAGCAAAAGATATAAGGCATTCAAGCTAAGGGAGATTACACTACAGACACTTAAAATTCTATAAGCATTGATTCTCATGTTGTAGTTACCTCCCTGGCAAGCCTGGATGAAGAAGATCTTTGGTTTGCCAATCAACGTTGGCACGCTGCAGAAAATCTTTCTTATTTCTGAGATAGACACACAGTGGTAATGTATTTTATCCTGTGTGTATCCGTCTGTTCCAAACACAACACCCTCCTCGCCGTGGCTTAAGACGAACAGAATGAAGCAGTCGAATTGGCTGTGGTCTGCGGCAGCTTCGTTTTTTAGACTATCTAACATGTCCTGTTGAATGAACAAAGATATATTTATAATCACAAAATGAAATTATTATTGATAGATTAGATCAAAAAATTTTCATTGATTCTTTGTGTAGCAGACATATTGTTCTGAAATATTTGATAAATAATTACCAACGCCATCATTGAAACAAAGCCCACAAAATTTTTTAGGAGTGAGACGGATAATAATTGGCACAGCCTAAAATCTAACAACACTTGTATATTAATTGAAAAACATAAATAAAGCCCATTGCATTTTCTGTATGTGAATTTCAATAAATACCTACCTTGTTTTGTTGGACTGAACATTGATGTCAAAGCCATACCAATAATTACCCCCCTTGTTTTGTTGGACTGAACATTGATGTCAAAGCCATACCAATAATTACTGTTTTGTTGGACTGAACATTGATGTCAAAGCCATACCAATAATTACTGTTTTGTTGGACTGAACATTGATGTCAAAGCCATACCAATAATTACCCCCCACCCCCCTGTTTTGTTGGACTGAACATTGATGTCAAAGCCATACCAATAATTACCCCCCCCCACCCCCCTGTTTTGTTGGACTGAACATTGATGTCAAAGCCATACCAATAATTACCCCCCCCTGTTTTGTTGGACTGAACATTGATGTCAAAGCCATACCAATAATTACCCCCCCCCTGTTTTGTTGGACTGAACATTTATGTCAAAGCCATACCAATAATTACCCCCCCCCCTGTTTTGTTGGACTGAACATTGATGTCAAAGCCATACCAATAATTACCTCCCCTTTTTTGTTGGAATGAACTTTGATGTCAAAGCCAAGGCCCTGCTCTGCAAAAACAGACTCTATACTCTGTCTGTCTTTGAATGTTCCATCTCTGTGTGGCAATCTAGCAAACTTGTCATTGTTGATTACAAGTACGCGGCCCTTGATTCTGTTTTTCATGGCATAGTATTTCTTCTGAAATTTGTTTTTTGGGTAGATATTAAGAAAACATGAGCATTTAAACACATTCCCACAAGTCTATGCTCTGTAATCTTCATTAACCAAATTGTTAGTGATAACCACCCAAACATCATTAAAATGAACCTCCGTAACATGAGGACCACCATTAATTATAACACTTTTAGCAAAACTGCAAAATGTACATTCATGTCTAAAAAATCCCATACCAATAATATAAGTTAGTTTTCACTTACTTGACCTTCAGGTGACAAGGAATAGTTATAACGCTCTATGATTTCCACATCTTCTTTGTTAGCTTTGCGTACTGAGATACCCTTGGTGATAATATCTTCTGATGGCCAGGCTAGGAATAAAATTCAATTTGTTTCTCTAAAAAGGACATTAAAAATTTCTATTGACTCAGATCATGGCTTAGGGTAGTGGGTGGGGGGGGCTTATTCTTCTGCAGACACAGGTATTCTCTCTGTTCCAAAGACACAAACTAAAACAATTGGTGTAAGGTCGGTCTCTTTTTAAGACTCCAAACAATGAAATTCTCTACCATACCACATTAGCAGTATTCCAATACATAAGCAGTATTCCACTTACTAAGGCCTTCAAGACTGCACTAAAAAACACTTCTCTTCAAACTTTACTTTCAAAATTAATTAAACAAGTTAGAACATTTCTTTCAATGAAAAACGTAGCTTATATGCACCGTAATGTCATTATATGTTGAATTTATGTTTTACATTGAATGAATTGATAATAATGTGTGTTACAATTTTAATGTAAAGTACTGTGAGCCCAGTTGATTGCTGGGGTACTGCGCTATATAAATTATCAATTTATTATTTTATTATTTATGGAAATATTTTATAATAATTATTTGTTTTATTTGGCACTTGAATTTCCCATCACTGATCAAATCAAATTGAGCAAATAATTCAATGGCATTTTGCAACCACAGATATGCTTGACCCATATTTTCATTTCTTAAAGATTATGTTAAATTAAATTGATTTGTAAAAATTATCTCCCCACCAGCAGACCACAACTCACCATCTGGAAGATCATCATCCTCGTTATGGTTGCCAGGTGGATTATCTACCCTAGAAGACTTAAAGTGGGTTGCTAGGTGGGGCTTCAGTGCATCTGCTGCTCCATGTAGCTCCTTGGCAACACATGACTTGTATAGCTGCTCAAAGGCATAAGGGCCTCTTGTTGGTAGCAGATCTAAAAGTGCCATGGTTCGATCAGCATTATTGCTGTAGTTCTGTAAGTATACAAAATGTTTCAAAAGGAATAATTGCACTCATTTTTAATTACATATTTTGCAATATTTTTGCTTTTGACACAGAAAGCATTGCACACAAAATATTTATATATATATATATATATATATATAGTAAAAATAGTTTAATATGAAATCGACGGGACTGAAATATGCTTTCGTGTTAAAAGAATTTCATGTTAAAGGAAATTACAAAAAAGTACTTATACTCAAAATAAGTTCCTGTTCTTGTTAGCCATTGACTGGGTGATGAAAACATCTACAGAGCAAAAAAGGAATGGCACCCAATAGACCTTGTGGGATCAACTTGATGATCTTGACTTTGCTGATGATCTTGCCCTTCTTGCACATACCCAACAACAGATGCAGGAGAAAACAAAGATTGTTGCAGCAACTTCAGCTATCACGGGTCTCATTATAGACAAAAGGAAGAATAAAGTCCTCAAGGTTAATGCCACCAGTACATCACCCATCATGCTTGAAGGAGAAGCACTCGAGGAGGTGGACAATTTTGTTTCCTTAGCAGCATGGTAGATAAACAAGGTGGTACAGACACCAATGTTCCCTTTAGGTTGCGCGGCGTGCGCGGCCACACAGATATCTGACCTGCGACGCCCAGCAACTTAGAGATACTGCGCAGCAAATTTGGTAAAATATTGCTCCAAAAATGGGTTTGTGCAACTTTGCAACGAGGTTTTGTACGTTGCACACGGACCAACAAGCCTATGAGGGAACATTGACAGACACTGATGTCAAAATAAGGATTGGGAAGGCAAAAGCAGCCTTCCAACAACTCAAGGATGTTTGGGTCTCCAGAAACCTAAGCAGCAAGTTAAAAATAAGGAGTTTTAACGCTATGGTGAAACCTGTGCTGCTATATGGAGCCAAGACGTGGAGAAAGACGGCCGTAAGCCTGACCAGAATCTAGTCCTTTATCAACAATTGTCTAAGAAGGATTCTCAGAATTCATTGGCCGGTCAAAATCAGCAACCGGGAACTGTGGCAGTGGACAAAGAAGAAGACAATTGAGGAAGAGATTCTCCAGAAGCGGTGGAGGTGGATTGGTTATACACTAAGAAAACCTGCTTCCAATACAACAAGGCAAGCCCTGAAACACCAGGGTAAGCAAAAAAGAGACAGTCCAAGAAACACTTGGAGCAGAGAATTGGAGGCAGACATCAAGAGAATTGGCCAGGACTGGAAGATCCTGGAGAGGCTGGCCCAGGATAGGGATGCCTGGAGGTCTCTTGTAGGGTGGCCTGTGCCCTTTGAGGAATCACAGACGCCGATGTTGATCGGTGGATGCTCCTCAAGGACGAAAAGGCTCAACAACACTTATACTCAAGCAAACTATGTTTAATAGAGCACATTTTATAAACATAGATATTTTTGTTTTTAAGCATTTAATAAAAATCAATAAAACAAAAATATTAACTTAAAGAAATTTAATTCATAAGTTTCAATTAAAAAAATATTTAAAAATTATTTTGAGAATGATACGATTTTATAAATATTTTTTCACAGTGGAGGGATTAGTTGTGGGGGGGGGTCTCATCTCACCAGCAATCTTAATGGTGTCTGTATTTGAAAGTCAAGTTGGATTCCTTTCATATGAAAATTAAGACACCACCTCTCTTTTCATTTCTAGCCTCTTAATTTTGCCAGCTGTCAGGGGTATGAGAATCGCTGTGAGTGAATGCTTGTTGACTGTGTGTACACTAGTCACGTGAATATAATGTTTTAATGAACTCCTGGTCACATGGGTGTGTGACCAGAGGACACGCCAGGGTCAGTTGAGAGAGAGTTGTGCAGTCAGACCGGTCGGGGCAGACCGGGGAGTTACAATGAGACAAGAGTTGAGGTTTTAACGTAACCCAGAAGCGGGGACTTGGGCATGGGCCCAGGAGCGGTCGCGTCGGACCGAGGGCATGCTCGTGAAGAAACTATAGTGTAGGGTTGTGTGTACAGCCAGTTCTATAAAGGTGTATTTGCTGTCTAGGTAGGACAGCCAGTTGTACAGTTGTATACAGTATAATAAACATTGACAGCTGTTCTGAGCTGTACAATGAAGACTCCAAAGGCGATGCATCAGTGCTCAACTGCCTGAAGTCAACTAACACAGACATGCATTCTATTCTCCGCGCCGAGGTGGAGCTGGCTGTACAAAAATTGAAGAAGGGGAAATCAGCTGGAGCGGACAACATTCCAGGCGAACTGATTCAGGCAGGAGGTGACCCCGTAATAAACATCCTAACTAACATGTGCAACAAGATCTGGCAGACAGGAAAATGGCCAACCCCCTGGGCGCAATCGCTGGTTATCACACTCCCAAAAAAGGGTAATCTACAGATGTGTCAGAACTACCGTACAATCAGCCTGATTACTCACCCCAGCAAAGTCATGCTTATGATCATATTGAACAGACTGAAACCACAAGCAGAGCAAATCATTTCAGAAGAACAGGCGGGCTTCAGAGCAGGAAGAAGCACAACGGAGCAAATCTTTAACCTGTGAGTGCTCTGTGAAAAATATCTCCAACACCAGAGTGACCTCTGTCATGTCTTTATAGACTTTAAAAAAGCGTTCGACAGGGTGTGGCCTGCGGCACTGTGGGCAACTATGAACAAATTCAACATAATGCAAACCTCATTGAAGTGATCAAGAACCTATACAACAGAGCAACCAGCGCAGTACTCTTCAACAGTAAGCTGGGAGATTGGTTCAAGACCACTGTTGGTGTCAGACAAGGATGTTTACTTTCCCCCATCCTCTTCAACCTCTTCCTTGAAAGGATCATGATAGATGTGCTAGAAGACCATGTCGGAACAGTCAGCATCGGAGGGAGAAGTATAACCAACCTACGCTTCGCCGATGACATAGACGGCCTAGCTGGTAGCGAGGACGAACTAAAAGAATTCCTTGCAAAGCTAGAGAAAACAGCAAAGGCGTACGGCGTACCATTTTATTATTTCGTGTTAACCAATATTTCTTTTTAAGCATTGTTGTGTTAAACGTATTTCACTTTACACTGTATTTGTATATATGTCATATATAAATATAAATCAAAGAAATTCATTAGGAAGCTTTGTCTGGGATGTTATTGTTTATGCTAGAACACAAAGCAGGCGTTTTAAAACAAATGAATTTTATTGGGTACATTCAAGTTTTTGTAAACATTAGCTTTTTCATAGATCTGTCTCTGGTCTGGACCCATGATTGTATTTCATGTTTCTTTTTTGGACTACATAAGTTGAGTAGGGACAATTGAACAAAATATAAGAGAACAGTTTTTAAAATAAATGTAAACTATTCATAATTCCTTTCCTCTCAATTCAGGATAGCATTATCAAGTCCATATTCACTTAGCCAAACCTTGACAACAACTAGAGTTATTAAAGTTAAAGTGGAAGAGATGTGCACCAACCCATTCTACAATTTCTCTTCTGAAAATAAACAAAGAGCTACCACGGCTAAGTAATATAAGATGTAAAAATCAGCCAGGGATCAATAACCCAGACATTATTTGAAGCTCATCTACCATCTGATTATGTTAGTAGGCCTAGACTTTGTTTTTTTTCTTAAGATTCCTTGCCTCACCCACATGCTAAATAACAACCATAAGATGACAATCAAAGACTCCAAGAAATCAACATTTTTATATTTAAAAAATTGAAAAACTAAGGTATTCTTAAAATTAACCCCGATTTGTATACATACTATTTGTTTTATCTGTTGCACTTTAATTTGTAAGAAAAATCTTCACACACATAAAAAAATTGTGTTTCGAACTGTTATAATTTGATTGTGAACATTACCTGCAATATTCTCTCCATCATTGCTTTAGATATAACTTTAGCTGAAAATAAATCTCTGCTGACATGTTCAATTTCATCTTTGATTGATTCCCGCAGCTTGTTATAATTAGTTCTTATGATATCTTTATGTGCTGGCAGCATTACACTGTAAATATAAACATAAAAATATTTTTTCAATTGATATAAGTACACCCAAGGAACAATGTTCCTTCTAAGTTTCATTGGTCCATGTTCAAAGTAAAAAAAACTTGTGAGCAAAGTTGCACAGCATCCATTTTTTTCAATATTTTACAAAATTTCCTGCATGGTAATAATAAACTGTTGCGCGGCATCAGTCATAAATCTGCGCAGCTTAAAGGGAACATTGCCAAGGAGATGTATGTCCATATTATAATTAACAGTAACAGAAATAAAAATGTGTATTTTGTCACTACAGATATTATGTCACCATGCCAGGGTCAGGAGAAACACACATAAAAACTCTTTCATTTGCACTGTTTTGTTGAGAGTTGCAGTATATTTTTGGCTGCCAATACACAGAATCAATTCAGTAGAATTTTTTATCATTATCTTATCTGTTTACAGAAGCTCCTTCTATACAGAAGATTATTGCGATTATCAGTGAGCATAACTGGTCCATATCTAAAAGGTAAGTAGTATTAGTTATTAGTAGCATGAAATTAGGTTTCCCTGGACTTGTTCTTTATGATGTTTGAGTTAGTAGTTGTACTCATTAGCCATTAGTGGCATTAGCAATGTCACAGATACGAATGCAATTTTCATAATTTGTTCTTTTATTTCCAGTTATACTTATACTTATACATTTCTGCTTCTTTGCAAGAGATTTGCTGTAGTTCATTCAAACACATAATTGATGGGATTAACAAGGAAAATAATGATAGAGATAGTGTTGTTACTGCTGATTAATATTTTTTACTGCTGTGAAGTAAGGCGTAAGGCAAGGCAAATGAATGAAAGCGAGTCTGAGCATGCATGCAAAGTGATGTTAGTATTTTTTAGAACTGCTTCGTCTTCATTTGTTTTGTAATTTGTACACCATCATTTGTCTTCTTAAACGTTAAAGTTAAACCTAGCACTCTTTATCTTTTTCTAATTGTCCACCTCTCTTGCCTGTGTCTGTTCTGTGTTCATAACCCAAGACAATGACCATTACTATTACTTGAGACAAAAAAAATCGAAGTTGTTCATATCCTGAATTTTTCGCGACAAGATGTATTCATAAATAAACAATATTGAATACTGTCAGTCACTGTAACTAACTTACGGTTTACTTACGACTACGACACTTACAACTTACGTCTTTTCAATTTGTAAAAGTAAAAAAATCCGCAAAAGTGTTTTGATATTAAAACTGAATATAATATGATCACTTAGACTTAATTACAGATCGAAATCAAATCTACCTGTTACTTATAAAACTTTATAACAGTAACTGTAACTGTGGTTTTTTTTTATAATATTTATTTTTCATTGAAATCATGCAATCAAATACCCGATACATTACATGAATTACTGGAAATTCCTACGACAAAAAAACCCCAGAATTATTGACGATAAACAACAAAACGGAAGAAAGCGTTATCCGCACGGTTTTGGTCGTGGGAATAACCTCCAACATTATTCTCACGATAAACCGTGCGGATAATGCCTAGAATTATTCTCACTGCCGCAAGGTTTTTTACATTGAAAATGATGCCGGACGATATTTTAATTCTTATTACTGCTTATTATTTAGGGCCTATGTATCATTGCTTATTGACATCTATTGGTGTGGAGGGTATAAAAATAATTAAATTATCATTGTAATTTAAACGTCTTTCAAGTGACTGGAATATTATGTTTTTACCAATTTTAGCAAGAACCTGAGTGGAACTGCAGAGTACCATTAAATAATTTATTGTTATAAAGGCAATAAAGCTATTATTAACTGTTCAAGTGCACTCAACTTTGTATTTCTGTTATGTATATACTAGCAACAAAGCCCGTCCAAGAACGGGAATAAGTGTAGGGTGACCTGTGAAGTTCATGGAAGGACATCACTACATTACCCACCCCCCGTCTGTCCAGAGACCCTACCTCCCCCCACACCGTGGTCTGTCCAGAGACCCTACCCCCCTCACACCGTGGTCTTTCCAGAGACCCTACCCCCCCACACACACACTGCGGTCTGTCCAGAGACCCTACCCCCCAACACCGCGGTCTGTCGCGAGACCCTACATCCCCTCCACCGCAGTTTGTCGAGAAACCCCCGTCTCGGCCGGCCATACCTGTGTATCACGTCAAAAATACTATACATTATAGTTATAACAACATTAACCACCCCCGTCTGTCCAATGACCCTACCTCCCCACACCGTGGTCTGTCCAGTGACCCTACCTCCCCACACCGTGGTCTGTCCAGTGACCCTACCTCCCCACACCGTGGTCTGTCCAGTGACCCTACCTCCCCACACCGCGGTCTGTCCAGAGACCCTACTTCCCCCCACACCGCGGTCTGTCCAGAGACCCTACCTCCCCACACCGTGGTCTGTCCAGTGACCCTACCTCCCACACACCGCAGTCTGTCCAGAGACCCTACCTCCCCACACCGTGGTCTGTCCAGAGACCCTACCTCCCCACACCGCGGTCTGTCCAGAGACCCTACCTCCCCACACCGCGGTCTTTCCAGAGACCCTACCTCCCCCCCCCACACACACCACGGTGTGTCCAGAGTTATAATAAATAACCCATTAAATACAAACGTTTTTTCATTACTAATCCCACGCGTACCGCTAAAAATAAACTATTGGGGAAAAAAACTGCACCAAAAATAACTCGTTTTGAACGTCGTTTAATATGTAAATGAGATATTTATTTTTCTCCGCCAGTGATTGGCTGTAGGAGTCTGTAGGAGTTTGAGGGACCAATCGCTATCGATGACCGCACAGAACATTGCCTTTTATTATATAGGAGGATTATGAAGTACCTGTTTAAACTTGCTTTCATCATGGAAATAATTTTTCATTAGGTTTATTATAGTTGGACGAAACTCTGTACAAATTCATAGTAAGCTAATGATTATTCTTCCAAAAACTAGCACCGTAACTGTGCTTAATTTAAAGCTTGCAAAAGCGTAAGACTGTATAGTATAATATATATTGTAAACGTGAGAGTCTGTAAGAGTGACTAACAGGGTGATCCGTCAAAACGGCCCGACATAACGGCCCCGATCAAATCGGCCCTGGTCAAAACGGCCCGGTCAAAACGCCCCCAGACAAATTGTTAACATTTTTAAAACAAAATTTACATTTTTTTCTTTTGCATTTTAACCTTTGGTCAACTTTTTAACCTTCTATATTCCAGGATTAAAATAACTTTATACAACCCTCAGACAGACATAAGGATAAAACACCTTTCTTATACCCGTATGCAAGAACAAACACATACACATTTTCATTCTTCCCGTCCGGAATTCGGGGGTGCAATGGGTTGCCTGAAGAATCCAGGAAAACCAACACTTAATCAAATTTAAAACTCTAATAAGAATGAAGGACTAAACACAAACCACAGATAAGCGTAGGACGCAATAATCTTCTGTATAGAAAAAGCGTCTGTAACAGATAAGATAAGATAATAATATAAACATTCTAATAAGAAATTCTTGCAATTTTGTTTTGTTTTCTTTTACAACAAAGTATTGTAATTGTAGTTCTTTTTTTTTAATGGTCAGTTCTTTTTTTAATCCGATTCTGATTCCGTCCTTTCCATTTGCAAAATTTTGTAATATTGAGCACTTTATTCATGAGTGGCTACGTTTGGAATTTTATGCCAGTTTTTAATTTAGTCAGATGATCAATTTTGTTCATTATTTTTGCTTATGCACAAAACAAAATAATTAAGTTATGCATTAGAAGAATAAACTACTTAAATCACACACATTTTCCCAGTAGTTTACTTACGTTAAAATCATTCCCGCGTTACCCGTCTAATCTCTAATTTGGTGTATGTAAAGTCCGTGTCTAATTAGGAAAAGTTAATGTAAATATGTTTGACACTCAATCTCGCTGCACTTAAAGTAATTGTATATTTTCATCTGTATGTACGTCCCATTTATTTATATCAATTAAAGTCCATGTATGTTGTTGAAATGTTATTAGTTGTTGGAATTTAACGGATACAACCATTTTTACTTCTACAAAATGAATGGCTGACAAACATAAATCAATTATTGGTACCAGCACATCAGGGGCATGTTCTTATAATACTTTAGCCCCTTAGTTTTTCAGGTCATTAGCATTCTATCAGAAGACTTGATTCATTATGGCGTTTGAAGTTTTGGCATTAGAAGCATTTACTTATTTTAATATTATTCCTTATGTTTACCTTAGCTTTTTTTATTTTAAAATTTTTCATTTCTCGAAGCTAATTAATAAGGAGAAATTTGCCGCCCCAACAAAATTCCGCCCGGAACATTTTATTGGCCCAAGTTTAAAATTGATAGGGTACAGTAATTGTTACTTTTACATCTGGAGCAGCTATCAAATTTGAAGAATCGATAAAAAAAAAGTACCAGCACATCAGTGTCACGTTGCCATATTACTTAAGCCTCTTGGTTTTTCAGTTCAGTGGTAAAAGTATCAGAAGAATGTGTATCCAGTAAGTGTTGCAAATGTTTTAGGATCATTCCTTTATTTATTTTATCAATTTTTTATATGGTTTCATTTTATTTTGATAAAAATATACACTTTCATTTAATATTATTGTTCGAATCTAATTAACGATGATGAATTTTCCGTCCCTAAAAAAAGTGCCGCCCAATTTCACTTAATAATATAATTATTATAATGTTCATGATTCGTTTGTTATTTTAAAAAGATAAATTTATACAATAAACAATTTTTAAAAACGATTTATGGACTCATTTTGTGGACTTGTTTTTGAAATTCATTTCCTCCTCAGTTCCTTAAATGGAATTTTGCTCCACTCGATTTTTTTTTACTCCTTGCCAGTGCATCAGTGCACGGACTAACGAACTGTTAGTCCAGCCCTGCATGGAGTATCATTGATATTCATAGCATCTTCCTGTACAATTTTTTAAAATTTGGACCCATGTAAAATGTATTTGTTTTTAGAAACTCTTAATAGTACCCCTATTAGCCACATATTAATATAATAAATGACTCCATCTTTCCGGAGACAGTTCAGTTTAAGGCTCTGGTCGGTCTCCATCACTTTCCAGATCACATTTGCAAAATGTCTGTTTAGGCTCCTAAACTGTAGGGCTCCAGCACGTTTTGTATCCGTGGTTACAGTTACAGTGACACTGCTCGTTTTCAAAAGGATTTGGATTTTTCATTTTGGCCTGGTCCAGAAAGAGAGTCGATCAGGCTTCCTTCGTTCACAGCTATTGAGTTCAGCCAATTTTTTGGTTCCAGTAAGTTCGTAGCTTGCGGCGTTTTCACGTCCTCGGTATAGTCTTTCTTGCTATCTCTGTTATAACACCAATGGGGTCATTCTGGGTTTTCTCAATTGACTCTGTTTTCTCTGGTGATCTCGCAAGCGTGCTTTCATGGAATTTTTTTCGCAGTTGGCTTTGCCAAACAGCCAACGTTTTCTCTCGAAACGTGCCTTAATCCAGTGGTTCTAAACTTTTTGAGTTTCAAGGACCACTTGAAAAACAGGTGTCTCTGCCACGGACCACTACTGAAAATTGTGCTACTGCCATGCTGAATGGAACTTTTATAAATAATTATACTTTAATAGTTTTAAAGTTTTAATTTCTTTATATTCGTTTTATTTGTGTGTGTACTATTTGTTCGTTGAAGAAGGCTCTTTGCAAAAACTTTCGCTGTTTTGTGACGTCTTGTTTGGCTCACTCATACCCTGTTTGCATATTATCCATCTACTACTCTTCATCATACCATCGTGTGGCAATTCGTCCTTTTTTCTCAGGAACTGTATTTGATTCACACAAAGATTGAGACGATGAGTCTGAGGAATCATCATTGTTGTATGTATGTTCGGTTGTTTCCTTTATTAGAAATATATCCATGTGTTTAAACAATTTAATTAATTTATTACTTTAATAAATGTAATGTGAATTTGATTGCTAATTTACTTAACGTTTTCAAAAAAATAATTTCTGAATGTCAAATAAACAACTAATCTTCCAGCATGTTGTGTTAGCCTACGTCATGTTATTTCTGGTATAGCTAAAAGTAAACTTAGTAGCAAAACATATTGTTTTCTGCGTTATGCTATCGCAATCGAGTGATTAAAACTAATCAATATATTCAAAAAGTGAAAATATTTATAACTTAACATGTTTTTAATTTTAAAAAGTGAATATTTCATGCTTTTCTCGCAGACCACCAGGCACATCCCCGCGGACCACAAATTGAGAACCACTGCCTTATCAATCATCAATATTTTTTCCATGTTTTTATTAACTTGCTTTCGTTCCTGTCTGTCCGCTAAATTTCAAATTTTCCAAGTAAAATTAAACCACTTCTGATGGTCCCCGAGATCTCAAAATTTTACCACAGATAGATCTTGGATGACAATGCATTGTTTCAAAATTTCAGATCGATCGAATGTACCGTAATTAAATTAGAGCTTTTTTTTAGGTTATCTCTATATAGCATCTGTATCCGTCTGCTATTGTTGACACCCACGTACCACCGGAGTTCACCCCCATCCATCGATGACCACATCCCCGTGTTTAACAGCTAGGGGAGTTCAGTCAAGTTCAGTCTGTAAATATTTATCGCGCGATGCGTATTATATTGTACATAATCAATACTTCAATATTCAATAATGCGTATTATATTGAACATAATCAATACTTCAATAATCAATATTGTACATAATCAATATTGTACATAATCAATACTTCAATATTCAATAATGCGTATTATATTGAACATAATCAATACTTCAATAATCAATAATGCGTATTATATTGAACATAATCAATACTTCAATAATCAATAATCAAAAGGAAGCGACAAAACTCACTAAGACTAAAAAGAATAAAATAAATAGAGGTAAAAATTAGATTTTTAAAAACCACGTTTTTATAGGTGGACTAAAAAGAAGAAAACAATTTAAAACATATAAGTTCAAGTACTTCCATTTAATATGACTATGACTAAAAACGTGGGGCGGGAGCTTATGAGGTTTAACATACGCAGTTCATTCATTCTTTCACTTGTAGGTCTCTCTTTTGCCTTCTAAATTATAAATCTTTATTTTTTATACCACACACCTGCCCAACGTTTTTTTTTAGTGATATGGGCCAGTGGCGTAGCGTGGGTATGTGTCGCCAGGGGCATTTGCGCAATTCGCTAATGAACTTGGCGCTATTGCCAGTGACTAGCAGTAACATTGTTGGAACGCTGTTTGTTTTTATTATTAAATCCTGTATATTAACTCGTGGTGTCTGCTTGCTTGAGACGGACGGTGCCGAAAAAACTTTGGATCGATTTTTAACCCACTTCCCCGTAAGCTAGCGAGCTGAAATTTTGCAGGCAGACTCGTGCCGATGATAAAAATGATTTATAAAAATTTCAGATAAATCGAAAGCACCCTAAGGGGCCGTCCATAAATGACGTCACGCACCTAGGGGGGAGGGGAGTCACACTTTTGTGACGATGGGGAGGGAGGGGGGTTGAAGAAGTGTGACGTCACATCAAAAGGGTAACTTTAAATAAAACTTCCACTGAAATATTTGGTCGCTTACAATTTATTTAATGACTTTTTAAAAAACAATCAGTGCTTCTCATTGTGCCGGTCGGTAGGCCATCAGACGCTGGTTGACGTAAGCTATCAAGACATGAAAATTAAATCTAATTATAATCCTTAAGTTTGAGAATCCACAAGATAACATATGAAATTGTTACACTGCGTCGTTTGATGTTGACATCAAAGCATTTGTGATGTAACCGCAGCTCCGTTTGATTCTCTCATGGACTTTTTTGCCCGTTACCCCAAAATAGACAAGTTTATGTGTGCGTTACCCCCCCCCCAACCCCCAGACTCTAGGTTCTGCTCACATGACTAGGATTAGGGGGAGCATCGTTAGCCCCCCCCCCACCCCCGAAAATGTTAATGGTGAGTTTTACAAGCATGAAAAGTGTCTAAAAATGATCTGAATAGGATTATGTGTAGATATTTTAAGTCAAAACGACACGGAATATCCATTTTTCTTTAAAAGGGGAGGGGGGGGGGAGGGAATCTATTTGATACATTAAAAACGTTTTAAGTTTGATATAATTGTTCGATTGGTTTTTGGTCAATCGCCCCAGGCCATTCTAGTCTTCTAAATCAGTGCTTCTCAAAGTGGTGGTCCGCGGACCGGTGCCGGTCCGTGGGCCATCCGCTGCAGGTCCGCAGATGTTCTCAAAAAAAGGACCAGAAAAAATTGTCAGTGCACGGAAAATAGTGCACCGGTCCCTGGTGCAATGGAAAAAATTCCTGCCGGTCCGCCATACTAAAAAGTTTGAGAAGCACTGCTCTAGATATAATGGTAAATGAGCCCATTTAAAATTAGTCAACTATTCATTAACTTTATTGAATGCATCAAATTCTTGACATCGCAATTCGAGAGGAGCACAAAACAACTTTTCTTCTTAGCTCAGTTTTTAAGGCATTAATTTTAAATATCACAGAAAGGATACTTGATACAGACAAGTCATGTGGATTAAGATTATTGTCACTCGTGTCAATATAAATGAAAGTAGGGTAGATTTAGGTGTCTTGGTATAGTACGTAGGTAAGAAATCTACATAGTTGTCAAATTTTTAAAAAAATGCATTTTCTGGAAGGAACCGGTTAAATAATGGGCATATGTTCCAAGCGTACACGTACACTTGACGTATTTTAATATATCTAGTGGATTGTAGTGGATGTTATATGTCCCAAATGAGTCTGCATTACCCCCAAGAATTCACTTTTTGACCCCAGATGAGGTTATTTTACCTATGTTCGCTGACCTCTTTCTTACGGGATGCCCGTCAGTCAATTGAGGGATTTTTTAAAAATAAATTTTTTAAATGTTATTTTTAAATATTTTTTTTTCAAAACAAAGACGTTAACCGTGATGATTAATTTGTATGCATTAAAATAAAATATAATCTAAGGATGTTAACACAGTTCGTTTTCTGAAGGCCGGTGAAACGTTTGTAAAAAATGCTCCACGCGGGTTACGATATTACAATGTAGATCTTCACTAAATAAATAATAATTTCTTAAATGACAATAAAAGTGATTTGAAACATACTTATTTTCAAATAGAAAATAAAGTGTGTTATTTTTTTTTGGGGGGGTCAAAGATTTGTGACGTATTTTTAGAGGGGGGGTCTAGGTTTTTGTGACGACGCGTGACGAAGAGGGGGGTCAAAAATCGGCAAAATCGTGTGACGTCATTTATGGACGGCCCCTAATTAAATTAATGAATTTTTAAATTATCTTTATTTATCTCTATGTAATATGTTAACTTTTTTTGCTATAGTGTCGTGGTGCGTATTATATTGAACAACCTTTCCTGCCGCGCAATAAGGTGCGTATTTATTGACAATACTTTTTATAAACATATTCCTGATCAGTGCGCATTATATTAAACATGTTTTACAACACATACTACAATTTTGTATTTTTGGATTGTCTTGCGCTGCGTATTATAATGAACATTCTTTTAGTTATGTCTCGTACATAAAGGATTTATAGTCAAAAACTTGGTTTTATTGTAACTCCTATAGAGTGCCTCTCAACTGAAGTACATTAGCCATTATAAATTATACACTGTGCCTTGGCTATCTATAGAACTGAAATATATAATCCATTATACACTAGGCCCTTGCAATCTATAGAACTGAAATACATACATAAGCTATTATACTATACACTCTGCCATGTCAATCTATAGAACTGAAATACATAAGCTATTATACTATACACTCTGCCATGTCAATCTATAGACCTGAAATACATTAGCCATTATACACTCTGCCATGTCAATCTATAGAACTGAAATACATAAGCTACATGTATTATACTATACACTCTGCCATGTCAATCTATAGAACTGAAATACATAAGCTATTATACAATACACTCTGCCTTGGCTATCTATAGAATACCTGGAATTAACACATTTCCAGTAACATGGAAGTATAAAATATACCAATTCCTGCGGGTAACACAGTATGTCATTCAGCTAATAGCCTTGACTTTCTCGCAAATAAAGAAGTCGTCAAGTCATTGGAGGATTGGGATGTGGCTTATGTAAAAATAAAAATAATAAAAAATAAAGTATATATATGAAACATATTATATCATACTTTATTTAATAAAAACACTGGTGTGGATGTAACCATTGATAGTTTACAAACACATACAATTTATGCACTGTAATCATTGAAAGTTTCAAACACATTTAAGTACTGTAATCATTGACAGTTTAAAACACATTTTCATTTTCTGCTCCGTAATCATTGACAGTTTCAAACATTTTACACTTGCATTTAAAAGATTGAAACATTATTTTAAAACACATTATGGTACATAGAAACTAAATTTTGTTGATGGTTTCCCTTGAATTGTGAATGAAGATGCTGCTGTAACATAAAGATATCGGCTTGCTTACACACTCACACTTAATGCGGTGGTCAACTACTTACAAATAAGTCATTCAATAAAACAGAACAATCACTGAATTTGTTAGCAATCACTGGGAATCAAACATGGGTAAAGCAAACAGAAAAAAAGAAAAAACTCTTAAAATTGAGAAATAGAAATGTTCCATACATCAGAGCCTCAGTAAAAGAAGTCAGTCCACGAACTCATGTTCAAACCAAAACATCGAATAAATTTAAATTATTCTCTGCAGAAAAGATTAAAAAAACAACACTGATCTGTATTTGGTCTTAGAAATTTTATTATCTATGTCTTCGTCAGTTTTGTTATACTTATACATTGTATAACAAAGAACAATTGTTATCTTAAAATTTTTTTAAAACCTTAACTTGCACCATCCGTGCCGCCTTGCAGCATAACTAGAAAATGAATTCTGTTTTATCAAACTTTGTCAAACCACCAGGCTTTAAATTATTTCACTTGGACACAGCGAGTTAGTGCCTGGTTTGAAAAGGCTTCTAATCATTGCACACAGCATGAAACTTTTCTGACTTTTTCAAAAAATATCGCTACAATAACACCATAGACGGCATGGTAGTTTTTTCTTTCTCTTTACATTCTCTTACTTGTACTTTTCATATTTAGCTTCATCAATGTAGTCAGTCCTTTAGCTGTGATTGGTCGAATTTATTGTCTCTATTACAAATGGACATTATCAATGGAATACTGTTGTTATTTATTTCTATGCTTCCAACACAGTTCACATTATAAAACTCTTTTTTCCCCCTTCCCTCCAGAAACCGCCGTAAAGGCAACTATAGAAGAAACTAATTGAACAAACCTAACCAAAAGTGGCGATGTTATACACAACCGTATGTTTCACCGCAGTAAAGGCAACTATAGAAGAAACTAATTGAACAAACCTAACCAAAAGTGGCGATGTTATACACAGCCGTATGTTTCACCACAGACCAGATGAGGTGGCTGGTGTTGTGCTATTATAACATCAGACTTCGCAGACCATGTCACCCTATTTGTTGGTTTACCCAGCGTCCGCGGTATGTTTATACAACAGTTTATTTATTGTACATCAAACATTTACCTTCAATTTCAACCAACTCTCGTAACTCATATAACTATGGCAGTTAAAAGAACTTTATTAAAAATATCATAAAAATATGTTACAGGACGATGTGGAAGGATAAACAAGAACTATACATAAAATGGTGTGAAGGCTTAATGCATGAGGTGAGGGGTTCTCTGTGGCTACATTGGGTTTTAAGTTATAGCCAACTTTTGCTTTATAACATTTCTACCACTTGTGGAATGATACCATTAGAGGGCAGTATTAGATGTAGCTTTAGAGGGCAGTATTAGATGTAGCTTTAGAGGGCAGTATTAAATGAAGCTTTAGAGGGCAGTATTAAATGAAGCTTTAGAGGGCAGTATTAAATGAAGCTTTAGAGGGCAGTATTAGATGTAGCTTTAGAGGGCAGTATTAAATGTAGCTTTAGAGGGCAGTACTAGAGAGGGCAATATTAGATGTAGCTTTAGAGGGCAGTATTAGATGTAACTTTAGAGGGCAGTATTAAATGTAGCTTTAGAGGGCAGTATTAGATGTAGCTTTAGAGGGCAGTATTAGATGTAGCTTTAGAGGGCAGTATTAGATGTAGCTTTAGAGGGCAGTATTAGATGTAGCTTTAGAGGGCAGTATTAGATGTAGCTTTAGAGGGCAGTATTAAATGTAGCTTTAGAGGGCAGTACTAGAGAGGGCAATATTAGATGTAGCTTTAGAGGGCAGTATTAGATGTAGCTTTAGAGGGCAGTATTAAATGTAGCTTTAGAGGGCAGTATTAGATGTAGCTTTAGAGGGCAGTAATTAAATGTAGCTTTAGAGGGCAGTATTAAATGTAGCTTTAGAGGGCAGTATTAGATGTAGCTTTAGAGGGCAGTATTAAATGAAGCTTTAGAGGGCAGTATTAGATGTAGCTTTAGAGGGCAGTATTAGATGTAGCTTTAGAGGGCAGTATTAAATGAAGCTTTAGAGGGCAGTATTAAATGAAGCTTTAGAGGGCAGTATTAAATGAAGCTTTAGAGGGCAGTATTAGATGTAGCTTTAGAGGGCAGTATTAAATGTAGCTTTAGAGGGCAGTACTAGAGAGGGCAATATTAGATGTAGCTTTAGAGGGCAGTATTAGATGTAGCTTTAGAGGGCAGTATTAAATGTAGCTTTAGAGGGCAGTATTAGATGTAGCTTTAGAGGGCAGTATTAGATGTAGCTTTAGAGGGCAGTATTAGATGTAGCTTTAGAGGGCAGTATTAGATGTAGCTTTAGAGGGCAGTATTAAATGAAGCTTTAGAGGGCAGTATTAGATGTAGCTTTAGAGGGCAGTATTAAATGAAGCTTAAGAGGGCAGTATTAAATGAAGCTTTAGAGGGCAGTATTAAATGAAGCTTTAGAGGGCAGTATTAGATGTAGCTTTAGAGGGCAGTATTAAATGTAGCTTTAGAGGGCAGTACTAGAGAGGGCAATATTAGATGTAGCTTTAGAGGGCAGTATTAGATGTAGCTTTAGAGGGCAGTATTAAATGTAGCTTTAGAGGGCAGTATTAGATGTAGCTTTAGAGGGCAGTATTAGATGCAGCTTTAGAGGGCAGTATTAGATGTAGCTTTAGAGGGCAGTATTAGATGCACCTTTAGAGGGCCGTATTAGATGTAGTTTTAGAGGGCAGTATTAGATGTAGCTTTAGGGGGCAGTATTAGATGCAGCTTTAGAGGGCAGTATTAGATGTAGTTTTAGAGGACAGTTTTAGATGTAGCTTTAGATAAACTGCTAGCTGTAGAAAGTAACAAATTAAACAATATAATTTGCAATTGTCACGCAAGTAGCGTCTGTCAGTCCTGACGCTACTAATTTTAGAAAGCAGGGAAAACCAAATTACTGCACCAATGCATCAAAAGGTGTGCAAATTAAATATGCGCTGTAAAAAAATATTATATGACGTCATTTTTTTCGCTCATATTTTAATTTTGGAAAAGGGATCAAAGGAAAAAGAGGATTTGATGATGGTTAATTATAAAATAAAAAAATAAGGGGGGCGCCTACGGCGCCCTGCAACCCCTATTATAAAATACTTAGTGTACATTTCAGAAAGTTTAATATTTCGTATTTATCAAACAAGGACAAGTCAGTTGGGCTTTTGAAAAAGGTCGGCGCCGTAGGCGCCCTAAAAAAAGTGCATTTTTTATAAAATAAATAGATTTCAGCTGAAAACTTCCGTCATTTTTGACGGGTGTACGCTAGTATTGAAATACTTTTCAAACATGGTTACACTTTTGCTGGTGTTGTTACTACATAATGTTACAAAAAACTTTAAGACTGTTTCTACAAAAAAACCAAATATAAACTGTCTCTCTTTTCTGTTACATTGTACACAGCAAAAAACAAAAAAGTGACCATATGACCAGCTGGAGACCAAAGCGACCAGCTTGAGACCATAGTGACCAGCTGGGCACAATGTTGACCAGATGGAGACCGTAGTGACCAGGTGGAGCCACAGTTGACCCCATGGGAATAACGTAATAACAAAATTTGGCTAGTCTTGGTTCTCATGTGCACAGCTGTTATATGACTTGTGGGTAGCCTTGAAAGTTTTCATTCCAGTCATGGATGTTGTGGCAAACGATTATCTTTGATATGACTAAAAATGTGCATGAAACCCTTTATTTTCTCCCTTAACCCCTCCTCACCATGCTTTCCCTCATTATAGACAAAGTAGTCTCGGTCACAAAACCATGTCCAAACTAGGGATGTGACAAAGTTCGAATTCGATTCCAACGACATTCAAACTTAGACTTTTTTTGAGCAAAATCGAATCCGACGGATTTTTATAAAAAATTCCATCGGATTCGAATTTGAAAAATTACCGTTTTCAGATCAAACACTGCCCTAGAAATCGTAACTAAAATTAAAAAACCGAGAGACTTTCGAAAACCCGAAATAAAGAAAACAGATCAAAATATCTATAAAATCATCTTGTACTGATGATTCGTTAACAATGTGGCTACCTGTGCTTTGTAAGGGGACTGACACCTTGGTATACCCCCTTTTAGCCAAGTGTTGACCAAATCCGCATCTGCATTCAAATCCGACGGATTTATATTTGCCAAATCCGAATCGGACGGATGCGGATTTTCATCAGCTCCGTCACATCCCTAGTCCAAACAAATTAAGTCTCAGAACAAAGGAATGGCAAACCAAAAAAAAACATGTCGGTTAAAATCTTAACAAGAGACCAACGATGAATCATAATAGATCTAATTCACAGTACAATAAAGAATAACTTCACCAAGCTTTCATACATTACATCCCATTACATTACACTGTCATTCTTAGTCGTCACATCGTCATGCGGGCCGCTAGCCGCTCTCGAAACTTACATCCACTTTAGGAAAATGTGTTGGCTCTCCCTGGGGGGGCTTCAAGACATCTGCTGCACCGTGGAGTTCATTGCTCACAGCTAATTTATAAAAAGTGTCAAAGGCGTAGGGGCCACGTGTTGGTAGGAGATCTAGAAGGGCCATGGCCTTTTTTCTTTTGGTGTTGTTGCCCTGAGAGAACAGAAGAAGAGAAGAAAAAAATACCAACTGAGAGCTAACTTTCATTTTTTTAAACTTCAAACTTCCATGAGCACTGCAGTAGTTTTCATGTGATTTCATATGACTTGGGCACAGAAAATTTCTGATGTCGTTTTTAACAGCTCCTTTTGGATAATGTTCACAAATAACTTGTATTCTTTTAGTCAACAGCAGGATTATTGTTCAAAGTGGCAGGATTATTGTTCAAAATGACATGATTATTGTTCAAAATGACAGGATTATTGTTCAAAATGACAGGATTATTGTTCAAAATGACAGGATTATTGTTCAAAATGAAAGGGTTATTGTTCAAAGTGACAGGATTATTGTTCAAAATGACAGGATTATTGTTCAAAATGACACGATATTGTTACACTGTTTTTATTATACATGGTAATGTTACTTTGAATCTATTGCAGAATACTTTTATTTATTCAAGCAAGACAGTGCAAATCATATTGCAAAGCCCTTTTCTGCATGTGCTCAGTAAGGAAGAGAATGTAAAGTGCACCAGAACAAACACTGAATTTTTCATTTGTAAGTACTGGCAATGTACTGGTAATACAAGACACACAAAAATGTGTATGAAAAAATGAACAACAAAATTTGCTTATTTAAGATATAAAAATTTTTGAAAAACAGTATCACTTTGTAGTAGGAATGCCAATATGCAATTTTATGTAAATTGTTGTTTTTTTTCCTCCAATTCTCTAACAATTTTAACTTTACTTTATACTTTAGGAATGACAAGTTACCTCTAATATATCTTCCATCATTGGTTTTGAAATAATCTTTGCTGTCCATAGGTCTTTACATAAAAGCTCAATACCCTCTTGGATCTCTTCAGTTAGTTTTCTGTAATTGCGTCGAATGATGTCTTTATGTCTTTGCTCCATTGCATTTCTCTGAAATTTCCATAAAAAGGCCAACAATTAGCAGCAAAAAAAAATCATAGTTATTGAAAGAAAAAGAAAACATAACAAACATAACACTTAAATATCTTTTATATTGGGCTAAATAAACAATAGGCATGCTTACCATACATCACTATTGAAGTCAGAAAGTCCAGGTTTAATCAACACTGATTTAGCAATGCTGACATTGCTGTCTCTGCATTCTGACTGGATTTAGTCTTGGTTTCAAGCAATTTCAGTTTATTAACAGGTTATTGTTTCTGTCAAACAAATATATGTTTTGTCTTTTAAGATATTCACCTATAGATTGATTTAAAACATAAACCCCTTTAGATTTTAATCTTAGTGCTTGTTACTTAGCATTAGTCAGAATATATAAACTTTTAAATAATAAAATGAATAATGTAATATAATATATACATTTATCATTTTACAGTCGAAACCGGTTAAGTTAGGTCAACGGCGTTGGGGTGTGAAAAATGGCGTCGACATAACCGATGATCGAGTTAAAATGAAAACCAATATGGCGGCGAAATATTAACATGTGCTTGAAATTTCTTTATGTACGTGATTAATTAGTTAGCGTTAATTAGTGATGGGACGATTAATCGGAATCGTATCGGAACCAAGAACCAAGCCTATTGTCACTATTGTTTGTACAAGCCTATGTCCTATTCACTATTCATTCGGTTACTGGGAATTTTATTGATTGATCATGTTCAGAAATTGTTCAGCTAATGATAAATAATGACAACAACAACAAAAAACATAATTATTAATATTAAATTATTACAAAACTTAGGGCTAGGGCAGGGCAAGACTTCGAGTCGACCTTTTCGATAATAACTTTATGTCAGAGCACTTATATTTAGATCGACCACAAAATTCAGTATATAAATAGACCGGTATACCAAATGGACTTACTAAAATTTAAATTTAAAATAGAATACAAATACTTGAGACTTTTACTTCATGAAGTCAGAAAAATAATTTCCAATATTATATCCTTTTCTGTTTTTTCTTTTTGCCGAACCGAAACTATTCCTACAATTTCCGGATAAGATTTTTGTTTCCAAAAAAAGAAAAGAGTTGCACGATCCAATTACCAAGGTTACCCGTTGGTCTAGCAAAGACCCCCGTCTTTACGATAGTAGTACTACTATACTATTATTAGTGTTAAAATAATACTATTACTACTACAGAGGGCCTTGGTCTGTCAGGCCCTGACCAGCGTTATTCCAAATAACCCATCTAAAATGCTTCAAAAACTGCACTAAATGAAATTCTTAAAATAAAAATACAACAAGAGTGTTTTGTTTTAAAATTAATATTTGATTCTGTTGTTACTATGAAATTCACACTTTGTCGTAGACGAAATGGTACTGAAATACAGTGCTGGATTTACCTATAAGTTGTAGCATAAGCTGAAGCTTTAAAAAGCTATAGCTTAGGGCCCCCGCTTTCTTGGGGGCCCCCAAAAAATTGTTTGAGTGAGAAATTATTTAGTTTAAATTCATGAAAACTCTGTAGATTATAGAAGTAATAGAACAGCTTCGGTAATATATCTTACAAGGAAACGTGGCTCAACGATTGACTGCTAAATAATCCTATCAGAATGGATAAATAATAAATGGGCAGTACTGGAAAAAATGTTTTTGAACCAGTTGTGTCAGGCATAATTACTATGGAAGAGCGTGGTTTACCTTTCAGGGGAGATTAGGAAGCATTTTGCTCTCCCACGCAAAAGCAATTTCCTTGGATTACTCGAACTTATAGGAACATTTGAACATTTGTTTATTGTCTAGCAAGCCATATAAAAATAATTAGGGAATAAAGGATCAGGTGTCACATTTTTTATTACTATTAAAATATCTCATGAATTTATCCAAATTGTGGCACATAATGTTCATAAATGTGATAAAGTAAGAGAAATAATCTTGGATGATTTAAGAAATTCAGTTTATCTGTAGATTCATCGCCAGACCGGCCACCATTGATCAGTCCACTGTTATTGTGAGGTATGTTTCACTAGATAATGAGCTACCTGTTGCACGTTTTCTAACTTTCCTAGAGATGGGTAGTCACACGGGGGAAAGTATGACTAAGATGGTGCACACCTACCTTACAAATTAGTGAAACATAGATTTTAGTAAGTGTTGAGACCAGTCTTATGAAAATGCTGTCACAAATGTCTTGCAAATACAGGGTTTTTGCAAGAAATAATATTGAAGATATTGAAGATTAACAATTATGTGATGGATATTTTACGTGTTGGTAATTCCTTGAATCGTGTTGGTAATTCCTTGAATCGTGTTGGTAGAGCCGCTGTTGACTGTTATTAAAATGCAGTAAAAAAAAATTTAATAAATTATATGTTCAAGAAATAAATACTTTATTTTTATCGTATACATATAATACTTCTAAACATTTCCATCTATATGATAAGACGGAACATAATAGTTTGACATATCAGGATCTGTATAGGGTAATATTTAGCAATCATTTCCAATCAGCATTCCTTGATGTAGAAGGAATTTAGAGATTGTTTCTTAGTATGATATTTGCAATTAGCTTTGTAGAAATATCTTTTTCTGAGCTGAAGAAGATAAAAAATGAATTTTGAACAAAAATGCCTAAAGATAAATTTTGTTCGCTCAGTCTCTTGTGCATAGAAAGTGAAAAAATACGCAGTTTATCATTTGATGATGTCATCAGTGATTTTGCTCTGTCAAAGCCAAGGAAGAAACTATTTCAGATTTAATATAATTCCTAAATCCACAAAACATTTTTAAAGAATTAGATAATAAGCCCTTTAAAGGAACTTTTGTCTCTCCATAGCAGAGTTTGCATTTTAAAATTTATTATGAATAAAAATCATTTTTAAATAAAGACTATTTCATTATGTTATCTATACACTTCTTAATTATATTTCAGTTTAACCCAAGGCCCTCGAAAATCATATTTGGTACTGAAAGTATATCTGGAATTATAAGGGGCCCCATACCCCTTATAGCTTAGGGCCTCATCAAGTCTAAATCCGGCCCTGCTGATATTTGTATTAGGGCTGCGGAAATTAAAGAATAATTTCTCGATTAATCGTTAAAAAATTTTAATGATTAAATTATTGTTTAACGATTAATCGACCAATCAATTACAAATTATTGGAAGTCAAAAAGTAATTTTAAAAAAATAGCGGCCGATAAATAATAACTTTCCTGGTGATTACACGAACATTTTGGTTTTAAACTATTGGCTGACGGGAATGTTCAAAATGTTGATAATGTTTGCCTACCATGGTTCGCCTACTTATCAAACGAAATGAAAGGCGTATTAAGCTAATGGCAGTGATGGAGTATGACTCAGAGACAGAAAAGGTCGACAGCTCTTCTGATGAATTACTGCGTTACAAAAGGAAGATGAAAGTTCCTGAATCCATTAACCTTCTATGATGGTGGAAACTTAATGAACACCGATATCCGATATGGGGCCGTCCATAAATGACGTCACGCACCTGGGGGGAGGGGGGTCACACTTTTGTGACGATGCGTGACGAGGGGGAGGGAGGGGGGTTGAAGAAATGTGACGTCACATCAAAAGGGTAAATTAAAATAAAACTTCCACTGGAATATTATGGTCACTTACAATTTATTTAATGATTTTTTATTTTTAAATCAGTGCTTCTCAAAGTACGGTCGGTAGGCCATCAGACGCTGGTCGGCGTAAGTTATCAAGAAATGAAAATTAAATCTATTTATAATCCTTAAGTTTGAGAACTCATGAGAATGTATGAAATTCTGACCCTGCGTCGTTTGATGTTGACATCAAAGCATTTTGTGATGTCACCGCCGCTCCGTTTGGTTCTCTCACGTCAGAAGTCGACGTCTTTTTTGCCCGTTACCCCGAAATATACAAGTTTCTGTGTGCGTTACCCCCCCCCCGACTCGAGGTCCTGCTCACATGACTCGGGGATTTGGGGGAGCGTCGTTAGCACCCGAAATGCAACTGGTGTGTTTTACAAGAATGACAAGTGTCTAAAAATGATCTGAATAGGATTATGTAAAGATATTTTAAGTCAAAACGACACGGAATATCAATTTTTAATTAATTTTTTTTTGGGGGGGGGATCTATTTGATACAATTATAAGCGTCTTAAGTTTGATATAATTGTTCGATTGGTTTTTGGTCAAAAGCCAAGAGTTCCCTTTTCACCCGAAATGAGATAATTTACCGCTGTTCACAGACCCCTCGGTTAAAACGCCCGATAGCGGTTGCCATGTATTTGTCATTAGTTTATAAATTCCACAAGAGAATGCAACAATTTAAACACGCCTCCTCGTCCATACAACAACAACAACAAAAACACGAAAAAAAAACACAAAAAAAAACTAAAAAAAACTCGTGAGCTTCGGAGTAAAAAGTTATGATAATATTGGATATTTTATTAATGTCATAGTATTTTTCAGTCTTCAACTTGCAGTATTACTGTATTTTGTGACGCACAAGATGACACACTACTTTCCTGCACAAATGTGGGGTTCGTAGTTCGTACAGTACTCGCCATATTCCTCTTTCAGCGCATACCAAATAATTTTTAGAAAACATGAGATTTGATATCAATGTGGTAATTTTAGATCAAATGTCTTTGATGTGCATATACATAGCAGGAAAACTTTCATTATAAGATCGAAATCAATTTGAGGAATCGTCTTGTATCTATATATTCTTGGTTTATCAACAATGAAATGATCCGTGTGATATCATTAGTCACATAGTCAGTTCCAGTGGGATACAGCGCTATATAAATCATCAATTTATTATTATTATTATTCGCGAGCTTAATCGCAAAGGTTAATCACATCAAATGGTTTTTGAAATTACCGCTGCATTGTTCGTTAGCTGTCTTGCTATGCCTTGGCAACTAGATACATTTTAAAAAAATATAATAAAACAAGCCGAAATCATACTTAATGTTTTAGGGCTTTAAGCCATGTAGGGGCTCATTTTGCTATCACGTCAGTACAGGTAAAATCACGTCAAACGGGAAAAGAATGCACCGGTACCTGGTGAAATGCATTAAAAAAAATACCTGCCGGTCGTCTAATACGAACAAGTTTGAGAAGCACTGGCTTACAATTTATTTAATGCCGTTTTACATAGCTTCATATGTATTACGATATTACAATGTAGACATACACTAAATAAATAATTAAATGACAAAAAAATTAAATTGAAAATAAGTTGTGTTTTGTTGTTTTGTTGTTGTTTTTTTTTGGGGGGGGGATCAAAGCTTTGTGACGTATTTTTGGAGGGGGGGGGTCTAACTTTTTTTTTCAGAAGTAAAGGACCTCAAGATTATTTGAAGTACTGACGCCATATCTATTACATGGTGTCAGATGGACCGACTCCACCCACCACAACCACTGGAGCTACAAGGAAACATTGCTGCCAACTGGAAGAGATTTAAGCAGTCTTTCCAGATATATAAGATAGCCAGTGGACTCGACACAAAAAGCAAAGAAGTGCAGAGCATGACACTGCTGCATGTAATAGGCCAAGAAGCGGTAGAAGTGTACAATACATTCCAATGGAATTTATGGACTGGACAGGAATGTGACGATTTTGACACGGATATTCATTCAGTGAAGTGCTTATTACTGAAATTCGAGAATTATTGTTTGCAAAGAAGGAATGTGACAGTCGAGAGACACGTGTTTTTCTCCAGAAAGCAAGGTGAGGGAGAAAGTTTCGATACTTTTATAACAGACCTTAAACTTAAAGCAAAGACTTGTGAATTTGAAAGTTTAACAGAGTCGTTGATAGAAGACAGAATTGTGGCTGGAATAAATACTGAATATCTCAGGGCTAGTATAAAGAGAGAAGTAGACCTGAATTTGAACAAGGCTGAAATTATATGCAAAGCGGCGGAAACGTCAGAATGGCAACTCAAAGCTTTAAATGAAGAAAAGAATGTTCAAGCTGTGAACTCAAATGCACATGAGAGACCAAGTACGCACAAGACAAGTCAACATGTCAAGCAAGCTGTAAGGTCAAGTACACACATAAAATCAGGCAAATGCAAGTATTGTGGAAGAAAACATGAGCCTAGAAAATTTCCTGCTTATGGCAAGTTATGCAACAACTGTGGAAAATTGAATCACTTTGCTGCTATATGCAAGTCAAAACGGGTAAAAGTTGTCAACCGTCAACTGAAAGATCACGTGGACTGTAGTCAAACATTCTGCTTAGGAAGTGTGTCCACGCAACACGCAACAAGTGATGAATGGAGGACAATCGTTACGCTTGAACAGAGGCCAGTGATGTTCACACTGGACACGGGCGCACAAGTAAACATTCTGTCACACAGATTGTTTAGTCAACTAAGAAGGCGAAGAATGCAGAAATCAACAGCAAGGCTCACTACATACAGTGGGGAAACATTGCCTGTTGTAGGCAAAACATCAATCAAATGCTCGGTGAAAGACAAAACAGAAATGCTGGATTTTCAAATAGTCAAGACGCACTCAAAGCCTATTCTTGGTCTGCAAGCTTGTCAAAAGCTGAATCTGATTAAAATTTTTGGCGTAACAAGCAACAAATATCAGAGATCCCAACAGAAGAAATATTACAAGGCATCAAACAGAATCAACAGAGATACACACTCTCAGCGTGTAAGCAACGCAACTATACAGAAAGAATATAAAGGCTCTTGGCAGCCAGCAGTCGTCGTGTCAGCAGCAACGACGCCAAGGTCATACATTGTTAAGACTAACGATGGTGTGACATACAGACGAAACAACAACATGCTGAGACAGGCATTTCGTGGAAGGAGAGGTGTGACAGATACTTTCAAGTATGACACACCAGAAATAGAGCACGAAGAACACGCTCCCGGCGTTGGTAGAAATTGGTCATCAGCAACAGTCGCTACTGAGCTTGAGAAGTCAGCAGCAACAACAACAAGATACGGGAGACAAGTGAAGCCACCAAAGAGATACCCAGACAAAGAGACATAAAGGTGTAGTGTGCTTTGAAAGACATTTGGAGATTCAGTGTTAGAGTTCATGTACTGAATTGTTCGATGTTTTTAATTGTAGTATTCTCTTAAAGATAATCTGGGTCATTCATTTGTTTTTGTTAGAAGGGAGATGTGAGAGACGTGTTGTTGTGTTTACATTGTATGAGAATGCAATGACTTGACCTGGTATGAAACACGCGGTGTGTGAGGTGAACTGTAAGCGTGCCTGGTCAAGGACTGAGAGAATAGCTGGCTATAAATGTACGGTTCAGGAGGCAACCGGAGTTGGTTGATTGCAGTTGATTGCAGACGAGCGGCTTAGATAGTTGATTGTACAGTTGATCACAGTGAATTGTATATAGTGATTAAAGACAGTTGTTAACCAGACCACAGTGTGTTAAAGCCTTGTCACTTGACCAGCCATAGATATCTTTTACACCGACCAGTACTGTAAGACTTTGTGAACTGAATGTATAGACCAGGGGTCATCAAACTTTATCCACGGCGGGTCGGATGGTTGATAAAAGGACGAGCGCGGGCCGCACAAACCATTTTAGACGAAAAACTAAGTTTAAGTTAAACCTTCCATGTTTATCGAGGGTCAGTGGAGGTCAAAGAAAGAAAAAAAAGACAACTAAATACTTATTTGCTTAAAGGTTATCAAAGAATGTGGACTTATTTTTTAAAAATCTAAATACATGTAAAATGGTGGAAAATATAACATTTTAGGCAGAAAGCAGCCTGGATTTCCTAACACTTGTGATGATCTATTATTCTAAAGTCAATTGCATGCACACGTCTCGTGTGCCATATGTTCTATCAAGCACATTCATTATTTAAGTACACATGGCGAACTGGATGAAATGGCGTCGCAGACAGAATGCGCCCCGCGGGTCGTAGTTTGGTGACGCCTATATAGACTATATAGAAAACATCTTGCTCGCTAAATTAAACTAAAGTGAACAGGTTAGCCTATACAGTTTCAAACTTGAAACACAAAATTGATGGAAAAAGATGTCAACCAACATCTGAGAGAGGGGGAGGAGTTTGTGTGTGTGTGTGAGAGAGAGAGAGAGAGAGAGAGAGAGAGAGAGAGAGAGAGAGAGAGAGAGAGAGAGAGAGAGAAATAGATATGGCGAGATCAATGGTGACAGTCTTGGTCCTGTTGGACCTCAGTGCTGACAGTCTTGGTCCTGTTGGACCTCAGTGCTGACAGTCTTGGTCCTGTTGGACTTCAGTGCTATTGGACCTCAGTGCTGACAGTCTTGGTCCTGTTGGACTTCAGTGCTATTGGACATCAGTGCTGCTGGACTTGAGGGCTTTTTAAAATGTGATTGATCTGTCATGACTTCATCTTCTTATCTTATCTATACAGACGCTCCTTCTATGCAGAAGGTTGCGTCCACAGACCATGACAGATGATCTGTTGGCAAGTGATGCAGCGTTCACAGGCCACGGCTTTGTGGGTTCCACGCATTACCCAGCCGCCTAGCTACATGTAGAGTTAGGTACCCATTCGGAGTGGGGTGACTCAGGACGCCCTAGGCCCCGGGAACAAACCCTTGCCTTCACACGGATTCAAACCCGTGACCATCGGTACGACAGTCCAGTGCGCTGCCACTCGACCACCACGTCCTTCATAATACATTATTATTAGTTCAGTTGTCAGGGATTGTTATTTCATCTACGTTTCCTGGGTCTTTTGCTTCCTTAAAAGAATAAGAGAACAGATAATGTCATACAGGCATTTTTTTAAAAATACAATCGAAGCAGGATTATGGCAATAGTTTTCTGTAGGCATTGCCTTAAAATCAGCGAGAGGAACTCCAGAGGGTACTGAATACTGCATTACGCTTTGTATTGCAGATAAGGAAATCAGATCATATCACATCAGCTCCCCCATCGGCTCCATGTGGTTGAACGAAGAAACCAGAAAATCAAGTAACTGGTATCAGGGCCGGTCTTCGGACACTGAAACCTATGCGGCCGTAGTGGGCCCCGCAATTTATTTTCTATTACCAAATCTTAATTTTCCCTTATTATCCTTATCCCTACCTAGACTGAGCCCCGCCCAATTAGATTCGCATAGGGCCCCGCAATTGTTAAGGCCATCCCTGACTGGTATAATGCCATCTATAATGACTTGCGAATTATAAAAAGAACTGACTTCAAAGCATGTATCTTAAAAGTTTTATTTATTTTAAATTACCACCTCGCCAAATTAGAAGATTTCACTTCAAAAATATTTCTTATAATTAATTTCAATATATTAAAAAAAGCAAATTTTGCATCTAAAAACCAATCATATTTAATATTGGATTTATAATTATAAATATAATTATTTTCTTTGGGATTGTTTAAATTTTGTTTTAAATATTATTTCCGAGATATGTCCAGCTCTCTTGATCTCGGTAAATACATCAACCTAAGCACCCATAACTACCACTCCGGCATTTGGAGTATTTGCCATATACTTATTTTATTCGTTTACTGTTTTTGGGGGGTGTCAGTTAGGGTCTGTTGTGTGTGAGAAATTTCTGTCATAAAATTAATTATTAAATGATAATTTGAAGCAACTATCATGGCTGGTGACGTCAAACTGCTCAATATATGGTAATTTACTAATCTATTTTTGTAACTTTTACTTTTACTTGTACTTTGACACTTTTGTAAATAACACATAACTTTTTTTAAAAATAATGTAGACAATGTCAATGTAGTATGTAGTCTATTGTAGTAACTCAGACTTGACCTACAATTTTAATAACTAAGTTGGTAATCCTGCAGATTTTACACGTATATTATAATTTATTATTTCACAGCAAAATTTAATTTTCTCGTGAGAACTTTCGTTTTTAATTTATTAAATGCGGTAAAAGTAAAGAGAGCGGTGCCCCCTTTTAATGGTACTTTTGCCGCCATCTTTGTTGTCAACACGTGACAAAGATGGCGGCAAAAGTAGTGCATAAAAATTATTTAAATTGGGGTTCTGTGGGGGAGAAAAAAAATGAAGAAAAAAGTTGAAAAATCAACTGAATGAAAACCCAATGACAACGAAAATTAACATTGTTACTCACATTCTATACCCGCTAATCTTGGAAATGTGGAGGATAAACTTTCTTAATGATATTAAGAAAAGCTTTCATTGCATCGTTGTTGGCGCAAGATCGCCGCCACATGAATTCGAACAAATAGGAATTAAATTGGTTATCCCCGTGACACTTTCTTGACGACAATGACCTCTTTATTGACCCCCAGGTGCCCTCTATTGTGTTGGTGTGCGCGCCTGTCTCAGGGTGTTTGAACGAGAGGCTGTGGTTCACCGTCAGGTGGTGGAACCCTTCGTCCTCCAAGCAGTCATAGGCCTTCCAACAATCTGAAATGATTGTTGTTCCAGGCACTATGAACTCTTTAATGATTGCAAGGAGGACGTCCTTGCCTCTGTTCTCAACAACCCTGAAAAAGGATTTGTTGGATCCTCTTTCGACCCCACCAAACACCCATTTTCCGTCTACGCGCTTTCCTCTATTAAATTTCCGTTTACCAAATTTGGTTTCGTCGATCTCAACAATCTTACCAACTCCACCTAAACGCTCACTCCCAGCCACACACGCTTCCACGCAGACCTCGCGGCAAAAGCTACTCCAGTCAGTCACAGTCACTTTACTAACCCCTACTTCTGTTGCAATATTTTTCATATGCATCTTTTGAACCCAAAAGTGTGTCAGTAAAAGAATGTCTGTCAACGTCAATCGACTTTCATCAAACCAAGAACCCTTCCTCAAACTACGCGAAATACGTCCGTGGCTTTTGTCGCGACATCTCCAGACATAACCGTCAGAAACATCTCCCCTTACACTCACTTTCATATCTTTCTTGCACTTAGGACATTCATACCGATCAGATATCAAGCCCGCACTCATACACCAATCAATCACAGATCTTTGCCCCTGACATTCAAGACGAACCCAAAATCGGGCGGTAAATTTGGCATCCATCACCAAGAATATTACCCAAAAAATTAATCAAAATAAACTTACCGCGTCTGTGCACCTAGGAGTTGAATATGCCGGATGTGATATTACGTCATGTCATCAACCATGGCAACGTCATTAACAAAATAGTGCAAACTTTCTTTTTTTTAATTAAAAATTAGAAAACTAAACCAAAAACATATCCCTAACCCTAAAACCTAACTCTAAAACCTAACCCCATCACTTAACCTAACCCTAAACCTATCCCTAAACCTAACCCTATCCCTAAACCTAACCCTAAACCTATCTCTAACCCTAAACCTATCCCTAAACCTAACCCTAAACCTAACTCTAAACCTATCCCTAACCCTAATCCTAAACATATCCCTTAACCTATCCCTAAACCTATCCCTAACCCTAAACATATCCCTAAACCTATCCCTAAACCTAACCCTAACCCTATCCCTAACCCTAAACATATCCCTTAACCTATCCCTAAACCTACCCCTAAACCTATCCCTAAATCTAACCCTATCCCTAAACCTAACCCTAAACCTATCCCTAACCCTAAACCTATCCCTAACCCTAAACCTATCCCTAAACTTATCCCTAACCCTAACCATATCCCTTAACCTATCCCTAAACCTACCCCTAAACCTAACCCTAAACCTATCCCTAAACCTAACCCTGAACCTATCCCTAAACCTATCCCTAACCCTAAACCTATCCCTAACCCTATCCTTAAACATAGCCCTAAACCTATCCCTAAACCTAAACCTATCCCTAACCTATCCCTAAACCTAATCTTAAACCTATCCCTAAACCTAACCCTAACCCTAACCCTAAACATATCCCTTAACCTATCCCTAAACCTACCCCTAAACATATCCCTAAATCTAACCCTATCCCTAAACCTAACCCTAAACCTATCCCTAAACCTATCCCTAAACCTATCCCTAACCCTAACCATATCCCTTAACCTATCCCTAAACCTATCCCTAAACCTGAACCTATCCCTAAACCTATCCCTAACCCTAACCCTATCCTTAAACATAGCCCTAAACCTATCCCTAAACCTAAACCTATCCCTAATCTATCCCTAAACCTAATCTTAAACCTATCCTTAAACCTAATCCTAAACATATCCCTTAACCTATCCCTAAACCTATCCCTAACCCTAACCCTAAACATATCCCTAAACCTATCCCTAAACCTAACCCTAACCCTATCCCTAACCCTAAACATATCCCTTAACCTATCCCTAAACCTACCCCTAAACCTATCCCTAAATCTAACCCTATCCCTAAACCTAACCCTAAACCTATCCCTAACCCTAAACCTATCCCTAACCCTAAACCTATCCCTAAACTTATCCCTAACCCTAACCATATCCCTTAACCTATCCCTAAACCTACCCCTAAATCTAACCCTAAACCTATCCCTAAACCTAACCCTGAACCTATCCCTAAACCTATCCCTAACCCTAAACCTATCCCTAACCCTATCCTTAAACATAGCCCTAAACCTATCCCTAAACCTAAACCTATCCCTAACCTATCCCTAAACCTAATCTTAAACCTATCCCTAAACCTAACCCTAACCCTAACCCTAAACATATCCCTTAACCTATCCCTAAACCTACCCCTAAACCTATCCCTAAATCTAACCCTATCCCTAAACCTAACCCTAAACCTATCCCTAAACCTATCCCTAAACCTATCCCTAACCCTAACCATATCCCTTAACCTATCCCTAAACCTATCCCTAAACCTGAACCTATCCCTAAACCTATCCCTAACCCCAACCCTATCCTTAAACATAGCCCTAACCCTATCCTTAAACATAGCCCTAAACCTATACATAAACCTATCCCTAATCTATCCCTAAACCTAATCTTAAACCTATCCTTAAACCTAACCCTAAACATATCCCTAAACCTATCCCTAAACCTACCCCTAACCCTAAACCTATCCCTAAACATATCCCTAAACCTATCCCTAACCCTAAACATATCCCTAAACCTATCCCTAAACCTAACCCTAAACCTATCCCTAACCCTAAACATATCCCTTAACCTATCCCTAAACCCACCCTTAAACCTACCCCTAAACCGATCCCTAAACCTTAACCTAACCCTAAACCTATCCCTAAACCTATCCCTAAATCTATCCCTAAACCTACCCCTAAACCTATCCCTAAACATAATCCTAACCCCAACCCTAAACCTAACCATAACATCTTACACGTAAATCTATAGCCAAACCTAAAGACACATTAATAAAATGTATCGACGTATCAATAAAAATAATTACACTTATTTCCTATATATAAATTATTGTCGGAAGAATACAATGTTCTCTTCCCTTCCTCAATATAAATTATAGTCGCATGAATACATGATTCCATTCCCGGAAGTACGCCACGCTCTGCCATATCAACAATGGAAATAGATGAGAGCACCGTAATCTTTGCTTTAGCCTTAAATGCATAATTATATGTTGTATTTCAGCTATTACAGCTCTAATTTGTAAGTCTTTCTAATTTCTAAGCCATTTTTTCGGCTCTCAACAGCAAATAGTCTGATCGTGATGCAACCATTTTGTTTATTATCAAACTACATGCCGGATTGTCCGATAACATGCCAAATGGAAATTTCTCACTTACAAACAAAGAAAATAAGAATCAAACATCTAGTAACGAAATAAAAAAAGAAATTGTCTTTAAAATATTTATTTATCTTCTAAGAACATTAAAATAGATGAATAATACTTTAAAAAAAATATCTTCAGTCAGTAAATTTATTTTAGCATGGGTCGAGCCAGGTAAAAAACATCTGGCAGCAGTTCGCTAGGTAAACAAAATGGACGTATCGTGACCATATTATGTATTATATAGAGCCAAAAAAATGCATTTGAAATTAAAAAGACTCACAAATTAGCGCTGTAATAGCTGAAATACGACATATAATAATGCATTTAATAAATTAAAAATGTAAGTTCTCATGAGAAAATTAAATTTCGCTGTGAAATAATAAATTATAATATATGTGTAAAATCTGCAGGATTACCACTAAGTTACAGTAAGTAAAGTAAATAAGTAAATTAATTAATAAATTACAGTATTTAAAGTAAGTAAAGTTTAGTAAGCACAAATTGTGACAAATATGAAATTCAAATAAGAAAGTCAAAAGTTACTGGTACTTACTTAGTGTTGGTGGTATTAGTAGTAATAGTAGTAGTAGTGTAGTAAAAAGTTAGTTAATAAAAAGATCAAATGGAGAATTTAAATTAGAAAATAAATAAGATACTCATAGGTAATCACTCCTTATTCTTATTCAAATTATTCTTGCCCAATTCAATAAATAGTACTCATAGTAGACAAGACACATATTCATATTGCCTAGTTTATATATATAATTTATTATATAACCCATTTACATTTGTTGTGTGTAAAATTTAACTTAACTTTTTCTGGCTAGGCTTAGCTGTATCAGTCACCGGTTTATAGCCTGTTTCCCGCATCCAAAAAATTGATAGGTCAAGCCGCTTAGTGAAGTACCTACGAGAGTCATTTGATAGACGTAGCAAAGATACCGGGCGATTTATCGGTCTTCAAATTCGAGTTTGGTTTTTTAGTGACAGTTTTCCTGCAAGTCAAAGGCATTTGACGTAAGCTTACCTCATTAATATCAAAACTGATATTTTCTTATTAAAAATGTAATTGTTATGCGTTGGAAGGGGACTACGGCGAGTGTAGCTCAAACTCTATTGGAACAGGAAGGATGGTGGGATTGTCGTGTGCGCCGCAAAATTCAATAATTCTGGATAGTTGTCGTCGATTGAAAAATAATGTTATTTAAATAAATTCCATTATATCATCTCTGTTTACTCCGTAAGCTTTATAATTTTATTATTATTATTTTTTAATTCGCGATTTGACTGGCATCACAACAAGACACAAGAGAGGTAAACACGAGGTCCCAACGGAAAAGGCGAGGCAGGGGTTTTTTAAACTTAGGAAAAATACCTCGCTAACTTTAACGAATGGTTTAACCGGTCCTCTTATTTATAACGGTTAATGAGTCCTAAAAAACAAATAATTGACTATTAACTATTACTGTTTGCTTAATTCTTTGGAATTGTTTTAAAAAAATTCGCTGAAAATTAGGGCATCGCGAAAAAGAGCTGAACGCAAGCGGGGGAGCGGGCTTTGATATCACCATCAGATGATGCGAAAAATTTATCAAATCATGGATTGTAGTCCTTTAAGACATAAGTAAAGAATGAATGCAAAATATATAGTATCTTTACCTTTACTGCTGTAAACAGTAATTTAATACTGCATTTATTTCTGTGGTTGGCTTACAAACTGGGTGGTGCTAAGTGGAGTGCAGAATGTTTATAATGAGGCCGGCGGAGATTAGTGAGGTAGAAGCAGCCGAGGAATATGATGTAATGGCAATGCCTTTTTCCTCTCCCGAACTATTTCCCTACTCAAATTTTTAAATATTGCAAGAATCATGTGTCTATGACTGTATTTATGTTTTTGTTAATGGTAGTTGTAGTAAAATGCATCTCTCTTCATACTCATACGGCTGAGTTTTTACATTATTTTTCAAAGATGAAAGGTTAAATTTCAACTTAGCATGATTGGCTTTGATACTTTCACTTAATATTTTTTTTTAATGAAAGCATGGTATCAGACTTTTTCTACCCAAACATGGGAGGAGTTGAAAGCCACATCTATCAGTTATCTTCCTGTTTGGTAGAGAGGGGACACAAGGTTGTCATAGTGACGCACATGTACGGTGACCGCCAGGGAATCCGCTACTTGGCAAATGGTATAAAAGTAAGAGCTTGCTGACAGTTATGTCCTTTCATTTTTTGTGAGTCATGATCAATTTTTTTTAAAAGTTTTTTTTTATAGTTATCTAACCCTTGAGTGTTGGCTAGGAATGGCAGTGCTATTTACTTTTTTAACTGTTATTCTTTTATAAAAGTACAAGACGTCAGGGCCGGCAAACACTGGCGACAGGAAAGCGTGAACTTCTCATTTACTGAATTAACTTTTACAAAACATAAATTCAGCTAATGAATTATATAAGAATGTAAATTAAGTCTAACTTCTAGGAATCTATATTCTTCCTCTGAGATTCTTAAAAAAACACTAAGTACTAGTCATTTTCTCTTATAAGAAGAAATTAACCTATTCACATAATTCATAAGTCACACGTGAACTTTACTGCATGAGAAAATTTTTTGAAGTGAAACATGTTGGCATAGATTTCAGAGAGAGAGGTATGTCTTTTCAGGGTCACAAAGCCAATCCTGCAAATATAAACCAATTAGACAAGGCATCTACAAAAAACTCTATTGTGGTTCACAAACAAATTTTTAACAATCCATAAGACACTGTTCACTCAGAGAACATTGAAAATTTGTAGATTACAATTTTTTTTCTTCATTTTAACAATCTTGCATTGTCATAAAAAAAAACTTACTCTTTCACATATATCAATAAATAAAAATTTCCATGTTATCAATTTAAGAAAAACTGCCTAAATTGCACTTCAAACTGGAACAAAACAGTACAACCTTGCAAATGCTTAAGTGGTAGCTAATTGGGTGTTTAAAATAGTATTTCTATAATTTACTCTGATACTCTATTGATAATAAGTTACATGTCATTATATAACCTCTCAATAAATATTGTTCTGAAACTCAATCAAGGCTAATGTATGATTTCCTCAGGTGTATTACCTCCCCTTTCCACCTTTCTATAACCAGTGTGTGCTGCCGACATTGTTTCCTTCATTCCCTCTCTTGAGGAATGTATTTCTTAGAGAAAACATTGACATCGTTCACGGACACTCTGTGAGTTATACCTTTTAGCTTTGATATTTTTTATTTTGGGAATGGAATTAAGAGATATAATACCTCTAGATGGAAAGTTAAACTCACAATGTCATTAAATTAGATTGAGACTTAGAGAATTGCCGTATATACTCGTTCTATAGCCTGTTCGTTCATAAGCCGACACTTTTGGAAGAAAAAGTATTAAAAGTGTATAACCCGCTTGCAAGTCGACCCCTCAAAAATAATAGGACAGCTTAAACAAAATGGTACACATTTTTTTAAAACTACAAGCTAAATCGGTCATTATGATTGTTTACTTTGTACTGCCTATCTTTGTCTTTGTGCTCTCCGTTAGCCAAGAGTTACCAGTATTAAAAAAAAATTCTTTGGTAAACAGTGACGAAAGCACGTACATTAAAATTCGTTGTTGAAAACAAAATTTGTAAAAGAATTTATTAAAGTGTTTACAAAAATAAATAAAATTATTAAATGAGGTAAGTGCAGATGTTTAATAATATACTATAGCTTCTAGTAGAGCAGTCGAATCTTGTAGAATGTCGAAAAGGACCTTGATGATCTACAATAACAACACCGATATTCAGCATCCATGCAGAAATACGTTAATGACCCGCTCGTAAGCCGACCCCCCAACTTTTCCCGTCTAGATTTTGTCCAAAAAAGGTCGTCTTGCGAAAGAGTATATACGGTAAATGGATTTGAAATAGTTAAATAATAAGGAAGATAATCAATTTATAATATAATGATTGAACAATATTGATTTTATTTTGTTCTACATCTTTACGTTTACTGTTGTGCAGCTGTTTAACACTGTGCTAGGCTCATGCCCCTGTTTTATCAACATTGTTTTGATTTCTCCAAGGCGTTTTCCACTTTAGGTCACGAGGCTATGTTTCACGGCCGCACAATGGGACTTAAAACTGTCTTCACCGATCACAGCTTGTTTGGCTTTGCAGACGCCAGTTCCATCCTGACGAACAAGGTCTTGAACTTTTCCCTTGCAGATTGCACACACACTATCTGTGTCTCCCACACGTGGTAAGTTGATGTGAGGGCCCCCACAAATCTTCTGTGTTAAATGACACCTACTCATTTTGAGGCAGAGTTTACAGTAGCTCATCAACTCGTACGCGAAGTTGGTTATTTGGCATGATCAAAGTTCAACTCATTCACAAAGTTAGTTATTTGGCATGATCAAAGTCCAACTCATTCACAAAGTTAGTTATTTGGCATGATCAAAGTTCAACTCATTCACAAAGTTAGTTATTTGGCATGATCAAAGTCCAACTCATTCACAAAGTTAGTTATTTGGCATGATCAAAGTTCAACTCATTCTCAAAGTTAGTTATTTGGCATGATCAAAGTTCAACTCATTCACAAAGTTAGTTATTTGGCATGATCAAAGTCCAACTCATTCACAAAGTTAGTTATTTGGCATGATCAAAGTTCAACTCATTCACAAAGTTAGTTATTTGGCATGATCAAAGTTCAACTCATTCACAAAGTTAGTTATTTGGCATGATCAAAGTCCAACTCATTTAAAATCATTGCTCTACTTGTTTACCAATACTTTAAAGTTTGCTTTCTCTCCAGCAAGGAGAACACTGTTCTCAGAGCCAATATGGAGCCCAGCCAAGTTTCTGTCATCCCAAACGCCGTCGACCCCACAGCATTTCAGCCTGACCCTTCGAAGAGGAACCCTTCTAAAAGTAGGACAACCAATGGGAACTTAAAGAAATTTCATAACAATCAAATTCTCATTTATTATTGTGTAAATCCATGGATATATATTCATTGTTACAAAAATGTAATAGTTAAGCCGTCATAACGCTTGTTGCTCCAGAGAATGCTAATTGACATATTTACTTGTTTCCATTGCAGTCACTGTTGTGGTTATCAGTCGCCTTGTTTACCGTAAAGGTATGGACCTCCTGGCAGGAATTATACCTCTCATTACCCAGAAATACCCACAGGTCGAGTTTATTATAGGTGAGCTCATATCCACATCTGACGTTGGTCTGTGTGCAAAGTTGCACAGCATCCGTTTTTTTGTGCATTATTTTTTAAAAAAATTCTGCCCGGTAATTCTAAACTGCTGCGTGGCGTCAGTCGAATATCTGCGCAGCCTGTGACATTTATATATATTTTTTTCAATAGGCTACTGGTATAGGTATGTTAAAGTGTATGGGAATATGTAAGAATATTGTTATGTGTATATTTAAGGTTATGGTTTAGCCTCAAAACATGCAACAAAACAATGAATGTATCAGCAAAAAGCTTAGATCAGAGATAAAATGTTCAGTTATGTCTTTTCTACCTGGCCTGATTACAGTCTCACCCCAGTTCACTTTATCAATCTACTTTTTTTGTACGAGAACATAAGTGTCTTTTTTTTTAGTTGAGAAAGTTTAACTGAAATATTTAATTTAAATGTTAGGCGAAAAAATCAAATCTCACCCCCCACCCTCATCCTCCCATCCCTTTCCTTATTGATCTCCAGGTGGTGATGGTCCCAAGAGGATCATTCTGGAGGAGGTCAGAGAACAGCTGCAGCTCCATGACCGTGTCCACATGTTGGGTTCATTGCAGCATAGCAAGATCAGAGATGTAAGTGGGATGATGTAAGTGGGATGTTAGTGGGATGTTGTCTGTGATCAGATATGTAAGTGGGATGTTAGTGGGATGTTGTCTGTGATCAGAGATGTAAGTGGGATGTTGTCTGGGATCAGAGATGTAAGTGGGGTGTTGTCTGGGATCAGAGAAGTAAGTGGGATCTTGTCTTGGATCAGAGATGTAAGTGGGATGTTGTCTTGGATCAGAGATGTAAGTGGGATGTTGTATGTGATCAGAGATGTAAGTGGGATGTTGTCTGGGATCAGAGATGTAAGTGGGATGTTGTCTGTGATCAGAGATGTAAGTGGGATGTTGTCTGGGATCAGAGATGTAAGTGGGATTTTGTCTGGGATCAGATATGTAAGTGGGATCTTGTCTTGGATCAGAGATGTAAGTGGGATGTTGTCTGGGATCAGAGATGTAAGTGGGATGTTGTCTGGGATCAGAGATGTAAGTGTTGTCTGTTTGTCTAATCTTTGTGTTTTTTTCCCTATATTCTTTGCAGTTGTATGAAGTTGTTTATACAAAAAAAATATTTTTTTTCCTCTTTGTTTTGTACAGGGTGAATGGGAACATTTTAAGGATTCAATAAAACTAAGAGTTATTGAAAAAAAAATCTATTCATAGTAATTGCCATATGCCATTTAAGAAACATTAATGGAATTTATCATTTAAAAAAAAATACGTCTTTAGATGCCGTCCCGTACAAAAACATTCTTGAAATCTGCAGTTGAGATTCCTAAACAATTCCTGTTTTTTTGTGTCATCCATTAAAGAAATGTAACGGCTTTCATTGTGTTTCAAATTTTGTCTTATAGAATTTCCCTTTTAAAAACAAATGTAACAGAATGTTTAATAATGAAATAACCTTGTGTCACTTGTGCTGCAGGTTCTTGTCCAAGGGGACATAATGCTGAACACTTCCCTAACAGAAGCTTTCTGTATAGCCATAGTTGAGGCCGCTTCTTGTGGGTAAGTGGAATCTTATCATTCATAAAAACTTGTTTAACATTAGCAAAGGGAAAGTTCTCCCTGACTGTGAATGAACAGAAAAAATGGCACAATTTTGATTTCAGATAGCAATTGGTTGATACAAAAGTTCAACTGTCAATTTATAAACAAAACAAATAGTTCACCTTTGAATTCAGATGGCATGTGTGCAATACAAAAGTTCTACTGCCTTTAAATAAACAAAGCAAATGGAACTCTTCTGATTTCATATTGCTAGTTGTCCGTACAAAAGTTCTACAATTTATCAATAAACAAAAAACAAATATAACACATTTGATTTCAGATTGCAAGTGGTCAGTACAAAAGTCGGAGGCATCCCTGAGGTTTTGCCGCCTGGATTGATCTATTTGGCTGAACCCAATGTTGAAGGTAAGGTGACCCCATCAATAAGCTCATAGTGACCCCATCAATAAGCTCATAGTGACCCCATCAATAAGCTCATAGTGACCCCATCAATAAGCTCATGGTGACCCCATCAATAAGCTCATAGTGACCCCATCAATAAGCTCATGGTGACCCCATCAATAAGCTCATGGTGACCCCATCAATAAGCTCATAGTGACCCCATCAATAAGCTCATGGTGACCCCATCAATAAGCTCATGGTGACCCCATCAATAAGCTCATAGTGACCCCATCAATAAGCTCATGGTGACCCCATCAATAAGCTCATGGTGACCCCATCAATAAGCTCATAGTGACCCCATCAATAAGCTCATGGTGACCCCATCAATAAGCTCATGGTGACCCCATCAATAAGCTCATAGTGACCCCATCAATAAGCTCATGGTGACCCCATCAATAAGCTCATGGTGACCCCATCAATAAGCTCATAGTGACCCCATCAATAAGCTCATGGTGACCCCATCAATAAGCTCATAGTGACCCCATCAATAAGCTCATGGTGACCCCATCAATAAGCTCATGGTGACCCCATCAATAAGCTCATGGTGACCCCATCAATAAGCTCATGGTGACCCCATCAATAAGCTCATAGTGACCCCATCAATAAGCTCATGGTGACCCCATCAATAAGCTCATAGTGACCCCATCAATAAGCTCATGGTGACCCCATCAATAAGCTCATGGTGACCCCATCAATAAGCTCATAGTGACCCCATCAATAAGCTCATGGTGACCCCATCAATAAGCTCATAGTGACCCCATCAATAAGCTCATGGTGACCCCATCAATAAGCTCATGGTGACCCCATCAATAAGCTCATAGTGACCCCATCAATAAGCTCATGGTGACCCCATCAATAAGCTCATGGTGACCCCATCAATAAGCTCATGGTGACCCCATCAATAAGCTCATGGTGACCCCATCAATAAGCTCATGGTGACCCCATCAATAAACTCATGGTGACCCCATCAATAAGCTCATGGTGACCCCATCAATAAGCTCATGGTGACCCCATCAATAAGCTCATGGTGACCCCATCAATAAGCTCATGGTGACCCCATCAATAAGCTCATGGTGACCCCATCAATAAGCTCATGGTGACCCCATCAATAAGCTCATGGTGACCCCATCAATAAGCTCATAGTACCACTTTTAACTGCATTTTTTGTATGTGGCAGGGATTTAGCAGAACCGGTTGGGTACCTCCATATAAATATTAAAACTGTCGTTAATCTTTTTAAGGTTGTAAAATTTTTATTTCTTAAAACTCCCCACACCCTATGTATTGTAATTTGAGGAAAATGTAAATATTTGTTGAGATGCAAATTTTGTTGTGTTGGTTTAAGAAAAGGTTTGCACAATTCAACATCAGACTGGTCAAGTTAATAAACAAGATCTCTCTGCTGAATTTGGACGTTAAAAGTTGTTATTTTTAATACGCATCTAAAAGCTATGAAGAGTTTTCCTGTCAAATAGAAAATATTTCCTTTTTCATCTCTCAAATTTCCTGTTTTAAAAATACCTGAAAACAAAAAATCCTGTTTCTAGCTCTGTCAAGAGAGCTGGAGAAAGCAATTGAAGACAGAATCACCAACACGGCCCTCGACCCTTACAAGCTCCACGAGACTATCAAGGCCCTGTACTCCTGGCGTGACGTGGCGGAGAGGACGGAGAGAGTTTATAGGATGGTCATGAATTCCCCTGTTCCAGACACAGCAACGCGGCTGAACAGGTGCGTACGAGTTCTTTAACTTCAAGCTGTTGGATTACAGATTAGTGTTGATTGAAATTCAAACTTTTGGTGTGACATCCTTGTTTGTATTGGCAGTGGTCAGTATTTGATTGCACATTAGTTTCAAACTCTTTCAATCTTCTTAATTAACCTTTTACAGAATAGAAGTTAATTTGAAAAAATTAAGGATTTTTATCCAATTATCAAATTCTTTTCCATCAAATACTTGTTAATGGCAGTTGATGGTTAGCTGTTGGTTCATATTTAGAGATAGTTGATCATATAATTTTTAAAAAATTGTAGCTGATTTTAAAATTTAGCTCTCCAATAACAAACATGTTTGTTTAGAAACATTTTTCAACAATTAAAGTGATGGACAACACGCTGATCTGTTAAAACAGAAGTCATCAACCGTAATGACCTCACTGAACTCTATATTTATGCATTTTTTAAAAAAATCCAAACTAAAAATAATAATAATCCAATAATTGATTGGTTACAATGGTCTATAGCAGTAGGTATTCTAAATTAAAATTTCAAATCAGAACTACATTCAATGTGAATAAGCCCCTCTATAGTGCTTATCTACATTAGAACAGAACCGCAAAAATTATTATTCTACCTGTAATAGTTTAAAAATTCGAAAATGGCCACCACCACTTAGTGTGCAAAAGTGTGTTTTTGACACCCTGTAACTTTTGAAATAACACTTTGGGAGCTTTTAAACTGCTTTACCAAACAGACAACTACACATATAACAAACTCAATTTTTTTTCAGGGCAGTGACATAATTAAATGTACAAAATTTATTCAATTCAAAACTAGCAGATGCACAATTTTACAAAAAATGAAAAGGGAGATAAAAAGTTAATTTTTCTTCATTTTTAAAAAAATCATAACAAATTAACCAAATGAGTTAGAAATATACATTTACTATAATCTCAAAGAAAATTCAAGGCTCTTTATCAACATATTAACTAGCAGATGATAAAGTAAAACTTAAATAAACAAGAATTTTTAGAACTGTGTATGGTCACAAATAGTAAGAAATTTGAAGAACTTTAAAAAATCACAACAAAATAACCAAGTAAGATATCACAGCCAAAATTTGACCATATTGTATTACATTACTATACTTCTATTAGAAAATGTAGAGATTTATTGTAAAATGGACACATAATGTGAAAAAAAATCCCCCAAAAAGGTTACTTTAATACATAAATTTGAACAATGTGAACATGATTATGATAAATTTAGAGAACTGCAATTCAGTACTGACAGTGTAAACTTTATTTGTAATTACGATGAATTAACATGTCAATTAATTATATGTCTGATGCCTTAATTGCATGTCTGAATGGTTTGAAGATAGTTCCTGACAATGGTTTTCTGTTTGGGCTTCCACAATACATACACTAAGATACATCAAAACAAAAGCCTGTGAAAAAGAAAGGACATTTTTATTTCTAGCAATAGTAATGGTATATTTAAATTAATAGTAATGTTTTTCTATTTATCACTTATTATTATTGCTAGAATTTAATATCAATACTGCCTTTATTATTTATTAACTAACTTACTAACTTGCACCAATGTTTATCATTAAAATTATGAATAATTA
>CALYLW010002178.1:0-31599 GCA_944989445.1 Ampullaceana balthica | reverse complement strand
ACCATCTTGCTTTTGCTTGAATCTATGTTTAAATTATTACGAGTATAAATAGTTTCATGCACCCAGTTATCTTGTTTGGTCTTTATCCACTGCAATAATATTAAAACTTTAAGGGAATATAAATATATATATAAATTGTAAAATTAATCGGCTTTGGGCCTACATTTATCTTAACAATTAAAACTAAAAAAAATAAATACACTAAGATTAAGTTTAGAATCGGACATTTACGAAAAGGGGTGAAAACATTACTACAAAAATGTTTTTCCATTAAATTAATGAATATATTCAAAGTCTATTGTGAACATATTATCACATCATAAATATTTAGTTATTAATTACTTGGATTACTCATTCAATTAAGAATATTTTCATTTTAAAAAATTAACTTCATTAAAATTATAGTAACAGCATCCTTATCACCCCCGGCTAAATAAGGCTTTGACCCAGAGCTAAGTTTATGATCGAATCGATAGCACACTGAAAGTTTAATGATTTATCGCTAATCATAGACAAATAGTATTTATATAAATAAAATGTATTAAAATAATTGAAGATTTAATAAAACTATAAGTACATTTCATTAATTACTTAGTTATTGTAAATTAAATACAAAGGAATTTAAAATAACCCTTGATCGTCGTTTTGCGTGGTAGTAAGAATCTGGCATTAATTATCGATAACTTCTACACTAAATCACAAATAAACTAAATTAAAAGTACATTTTAATTAAATTAAACATGCTTCAAGTTTAGATTGAGTTTTGACTTACTTTTTTCAGCATTTAAATCCATAAAAAAGGTAAAAAATTTGATAAAAACACTAATAGCATTATTTAGGTCATGATTCTTTTCACGTCTTGCGTAGGACGTGGCGGGGTTGTTTACACCTTTTTTTAGCAGACGTGATGACTTTTGTTCCCGGGAGAATTGGAATTATGGGATGTTCACAAAACTATAACAGTTTTATAGTCGTTTGGATGACCTTTTTGAATATGTTTTTTTGGACGCTTTGAAATGAATTTTTCATAGAAAAAAATCAATTTTACGTGAAAAATCAGTGTTTTTTAACCTTTAATTTCATATTAACGCAGTAAAACATATATCAGGTGATAGAACTATATTTCCTCTTTCTATATCAGTTGGGTTGTTATGCGTAGGTATAATCCGAGAGCTCCGGTGCGAATAGGCGTGACGCGACCTCGCCAGAAATATTTTTTCGTAAATTTCGGCAGCTCATTTAGAATACCTAATAGCAGTGGTTCTCAACTCCCAAACACACAAAAGGTGGGTGAGACTGCAATCAGGCTTTTAGATCAAAATTATATATGTTTCTTAAACTTAAACAGGTGATGTATAGACCTGACAAGACGTCACAGACCTAGGCCCATACATACCCTGTTTAAATAACATATATTTTTATACTCTCAAAACATATCATGAATTGGCGGTGAATGCAACTAATTACCAGGTTCTTAGACTCTTTTTCTCCAAATCAACGCTACCATCGCTGATTTTAAAAAGACATTTTTGACAGATCAACGTTAGGAGTGTCGAATTATTAAAACTGCATTGTTTCTTTTCTTAGCTATTTAAATAAATTTAGATTTAATATAATCTAGAATGATTTCCCTTGAATAAAAAGGTAGGAAATTCTTTGTTTGAATGTGTTTTCACTGCAAAAGAAGCATTTGAAAGGCCTGTTTTCATTTTCACTTTTACGTTTGTTTACAAACATGGATATTCAACCAGCTAATCTGGTTATCAATCTAATATTATTTTAAATACTACGATGATGAACAAGAAAAAGGTATTGTTTTTTTTTAATGATGATTCAGATAGTAATTTTAATTTCCGATGAATCATACGCCTAATACTTGTAGTTGTAGTGAAATTGACAATGAAGTTGACAAGTCATCTGTTGATAAACAACAAACCCCGCCCCCGTCTCAAATGCGATGATGAACTGATAATATTTCTTCTACAAAAAATAATAATATAGACGATAAAGAGTCCAGTTTGAAAGCTGCTAAACTTTTTCAATAAAACTAAGTGCAATTTCGGATAGAATTTAATATAATTTCTAGTTGCAATACATAGTATAGCTTCCAGCTCCATTTGTAAACAGCACAATTTTCCTATTATTTCCTGTATGGGTGACCATGGATATTGAGCTCTAATGTTGTTTATTTATTTTATTATTTTTAATTTGAAGTTATTTCTGTTTGCTGTAAATATGAATATAGTTCAGAAAAAAACACCATTTTCTTAAATTTTTTAATAAAAATCTAGATTTTTGTGACTTAGAATGAGGTTTTTTTATTTTAAATATTTTTTTATTATTTTCACTATAAAAAATCATAATATTTTATGAAAATAAACTCATGAGTCTGTGTTGCCTAAAAACACCATTCTTTCCCCTTTAATTCAATACCAAACATATCATTATATGTTAAATAATAAAAAAGTTATTAACATTTTAAGATAGCATGGTAGCCCGCGACAAATTTCCAGAATAGATAATTCCGGCAGAATGAGGAAGATTAATAATTCAGTAGAAAAAGAGTTAATAAAACCAGATTTGAGTAGCTTGAATTGATATTTTTTATCCTTAAATTTTTTGGTAGTCCTGAAGCCAGATGTTTCCTTACAATAGTTAAAAAGTTGTTCAATGCAGTTAAAACTTTTGAATTGTGTAAAATGATTTTTTATTTAAAGATTTCAAAAATTGGTTTTCTTAAAATAAGAATTTCTTAGAATATCATTAATTATAAGTTTTAAACATTGCAACAAATTTTAATAAATGGATAACATGTAAACAGGGCATGAATGAGCCTGACATGACGTAACAAAACAGCGAACGTTTGGGCAAAGAGCCTTCCTCAACGAACAAAAAGTACAAACGTATATAAAGAATTAAAAAAATAAAAACTTAGCTGCTGTGTAATCCAAAGAGAGCAATAAATTTTAAGCTTCTTTTTTGGCCACCAGAATTTTCTCCATACCCCCTGACAAGCAGCTGATAACTGGTCTTTTAAATGACATGTAAAAATTGAACTTACGTGCAGCAATGCACAATTGAAAAACTCTGTAATCACTGTTTACCAAACACGTACATGGAATTAAAATTTGTTTTGTATTTTCAGATATAACCAGTGCGGACGGGTCAGCGGCAAACTGTTCATGCTTACTGCAGTTCTCAATATGATCCTGCTCTGGGTTCTACAGTGTATCTGGCCAGACGAGGCAGGTTCTTTTAAATTCATAAAAAACTATGTTGTGTCAAATGCAATTAAATATAATCCATTTTTAAAACTATACAAGTGCCATGTGACAGTTTATTCAAATAGGACAGTATGATATATTATGAAATATAGAGATTCAATTTTAAAATTTGGTTATCAAAAATTAAGTTTAATTTCTTTGACATCACCAAGTCATGTCTTGTTTATCACCAACAAATAATAAAAGCTCACTCAATTGTCCTCAAATTGTCTTACCGTAACACTGCTCTTTATTTTGTCCTTCATCAGAGCATTGAAAAAGCCGAAACGTTGGTCATTCCCAGCATCCTCAGAAAAAACCCATTAGGAAGCCAGAGTCCAGAGGAAACTGACCAGATGTCTGCTAGTCTAACAAGGCCGGATGCTCAGCTGACAAAACTAGGGCCAGTTGTTTAAACAAGCGCACAAAATTTGTGATTTAATCAAAATTGGCAATTTCTGTGATGTGAGGATTTTTTTGGATAACATGCAAACAGTATGTGTGAGCCTGACAAGACGTCACAAAATAGCGAACTTTTTGTCAGGCTCACACATACCCTGTTTGCATGTTATCCATCTGCTTATCTATAAGCCTGATTGCAGTCTCACCCAAATTTTTTTTGAAGGATTTTTTGATTTTTTATATTATAAATGATTACATTATTTCATTTTATTTGTATAAAACACCTTGTGAGGTACTAAAAAGCATTATTTTTAAATTGCAACCCATAACTGATTCAATACCAAAGAGAAATACCAAAGTATTGCAATTTTTAACAGCCATTGGAACTTTGGGGAGGTTTGTCATTATATGGGACCAGTAGTTCACAGCATTTCAATGGGTGTCATGTCTTTGCATTAAAATGTCTCCTTACTAAATTTGTTTGTCTCTGTCGTGGTAAGACTTGAACCCCCATCCATTCAAACTGTTAGCTTTGGTTTGACTCACTGCCAACGGCCAGTTTTTACCAATCATTGTCTGGAATTATTCCATGTATATTTTGAGCATTTTTTGGTGTTAATTAATGGTATATAAAATAAATGTATACCCTCACTTTAAAACTTTGCTCCTAAAAGCCAAATAGACCAATTCAACATTGAATATATGATGTGGCTTTACCAGTTTGCTACATTATCATGACATTTAGCTATTTTCGGATAGTTATGATTATTTCTAAGGGATTGAAGTGAATAATTTCCTAATAGCAGTTCCATGATCAAATTGGAAGAAATTTTTTTTTGTGTGAGAGACTTCGTGTGATTGGCATGGTGGAATATTCCATCCTGAGGTCAAGGGTTGTTGGGTTGACTATTACACTATGATGTGTATTTGAAATAAGGGAATGGGTCAAGGCCAAGTGTGAGGGACTAACAAATTCAGTTAGCATTTTACCATTTACAATTTTAATTTATTAATTGATTCATTAAATTGTATTTTTACATTTTCTTTTTTCCATTGAGAGGAAACATTAGCTTTAAAAGGTTATGGTGGGTAAACAAATTTCCTAAAGGGACAATGATATGCGTTTAGAGTAAAGATTGTTTTCTCTAAAATATTTGAGACTTATTCTTAAAAGCTGTGAAGTCCAAGTTTAATTGCATAATGTTATTTTTTTAAAAACGCAAATTGATTTTATACATTTGATATGTCTGTGCACTGTTCGAGCTTGCACATGCAGCTCCTCCTGAACCATACCAGATCGAGGGTTCGGGTCTTTTGCAAATATGCTAAGGAGGTCCCAAGGATGTGCAACAGCCAAAAAATACCGAAAAAGTTTACTGGATTTCCTGGAAAATAAAATAAAAAACCAAAAATATCTGTATTTTGTCAATTTCTCACCAACAATAACATCTATCGGGTTGAAACAAACGCCAAACGATAGCTAATAATATTTAGAACAATGTTGGTAAAGGAATTTTGAAAAATCTCTTTACGTTCAACTCCCGTAATTTTAGCAGCAATTTGTAGATAGCAATCGTTTTGTTTAGTTTCAAAATTATTGATTTGAAATGACTTTTAATTTAATCTAGAATAGTTAATGGAGTTTTCCCGCTTTGTGAATGCCTATGTTAGACTGTTGTGTGGTGTGTGAGCATTATATTGACACATTCTTGGTGTGACGTAGCGTGAGGGGATATGACGTCAAAGAAACTTTGCCATAGTGAGCAATTGATAGCGATTGTTTTGTTTAGTTTGAAATGACTTTTAATGTCATCTAGAATGATTTCCCTTGAATAAAAAAGTCTGAAATTTTTCGTTTGAAATTGGTGTTTAAATACTCATTTCAGTTTTTATTACTTGTTTTATAACTGTTTTTATTTGCCCTGGTAAATTTGAAATATTATTGTCAACTTCATTTTATTTGACCAAACCATTTGAAAGCTGCTAAATATAATCTCTTCTTGTAAATAAATGTCACGGCTTCAATTTTACAGAGATTTCACAAATAAAATTTTTCATGGAATGAATGGTAATAGGGATGAATTAATTTTAACACTTTTCATCACATTCCTTGGTAGACTGCTGAATGTATTTCAATATCATGCAGACTGACATGAAATAAATCAATTTTTATTAAAATTAGAACAAATGTTAAGACTTTTTTTTTCTTCCAATTTTTTAATTAATTGTTTTATTAGCCTCTTCAAATACTCAAGCTAATTTTCCTTTTTTTAATTTCCATAATATTATGTGCATGAACACTGAATGATGAAATTAATGGCCCTGACCCATTGACACTCAAATACTGAAGTATCCTAACCATGACAGTTTATTTGAAATGAATGATTTTATACTGAGTTTAGTTGTCCCAGCACAATCTAAAAGCGTGATTCATATAAATATATATTCAACATGTCTAATATTATCACAGTGACATTAGTAATACAGGTTAATTATTTAATTTTTAAAAAAGTCACTTCCGACACATTACAAGTCAAAACTAATGAGTTGAAAGCACAGCACAATAAATTATTGAACAGCTTATTTATGATTTAAGCAGTATGTCCTACCAAACTAACAACATGATTTCAAGTGCATGATTTTAAAAAAAATATTAAAAACAGCAAACATATGAGAACTGAAGTTAAACATAAAACCCTAGACTTAAGACAGTCTTATAATTTCAATTATTTTACATTTTGGAACTACATCTCCCATGTGTTTTTAGTCTCAAAAGTCTTGTTTTATAAACTTGTAGGTTATCCATATTATAATAAGAAGCCAAAATACTTAAAATATTAATTTTATTTTACCTACTAAAATATATCATTGAGTAAAAAGAATAACAATATTTTAATTATAAATATTAAATTAATTAAGGGAAAATAAAAGGTATTAAAAATATTAAATAAAAAGTAATAAATTTAAATTAAAATTTTGCTTGAAGTACCCTTTTCAGTTTTATGGTCAAAGGTAAATAACTGGAAATAATGAACATACTTTTTAAGACGATATCGCTTACCTCCCCCATAATTAGTATTATTAATTTAAAAAATCAAGAGTATTAACTCATGTGATCTTGCTGAAAATAAAGAATTACATTAGTTGTTTCTCTTTAAAGCAAATCTTTTGAAATAAAAGTTTTAAATAAAACATAAAAATAATTTGCACTTTCATCGGAAATAGAACTCTTTAATGTTTTCAATCAGATGACAAGAGGCGTGTTATCTTATTTTATCTTATCTGTTACAGACGCTCCTTCTATACAGAAGTTCATTGAGTCCTACACTTGGTTTGTGTCTAGTCCTGCATTCTTATTACAGTTTTAAAAGTGTTGGTTTTCCTGGTTTCTTCAGGCAACCCATTCATTCCACGCCCGAATTTCGGACGGGAAAAACGAGAATTTGTATGTCAGTTTGTTTTTGATTTTGCCTTTGCATATATATGGCATGATATGGAATAAGTATAAGTAAAGTTATAGTATTAAGTATAAGGAATGTGTTTTTATCCTTATGTCTATCTGAGGGTTGTGTTAATTTATCTTTGTGTTTTATTTCTAAATTGCTTTATGTATTGTTACTACTTTACTTTACTCTTGGTTCTTCTATCCTCTAATTCTAATGTTTCTAGGTTGAATGATTTAAGTAATTTAACTAATCTAATGACTAATTTTAATATTAATGGTGTTATTATTGTCAGTTTTGAATATTCTCCAGTAATGAATCTGGCAGCTCTTTTTTTGAATTTCTTCCAGTTTATCAATGTTTTCTTTGGTGGATGGGTCCCATACAGAATATGCATATTCTTGTACAGGTCTCACCAAAGTGTCCAAAGTGAAGTAGCATTTTCATTTTAGTTTTATATCTCTATTACATTTGTAAAAGTTTCTTTTATAAAGCCTAAGTTTTTGTTTGATTTTTTACTAACTTCATTGACATGGGGATTCCATGCTAGTTTTTCTTTTATTATGACTCCTAAGTATTTTGCAACTTTAGTTTGAGTTTGGGTCAGTTCTTTTCCATGAATGAAATATTTGGAATTTATTTGTTTCTTTTTCTTTGTTACTCTTAACATCTTATATCTTGACTTTTATCTTACATTTATATCTTATCTGATCGTATCTGTTACAGACACTCCTTCTATACAGAAGATTATTGATTACGCTTATCTATGGTTTGTGTCTAGTCCTGCATTCTTAAAGTTTTCTAAAGAGTTTTAAATGTTGCTATGCAAGAAATAAGGAAGAAAAACCTTTTTGTTTACATATGCACATCTAAATAAATAATAATAATAAGAGGGAAAAGTATGTAAGTAAAAAATAAAAAAAAATGATTAATAAATTGGAGAAAAAAAAAGAAATATTTTCTTAAATTTTAATTGAATTTTAATAGATCAAATTAATTTTAATCGATTAAATTTTTAAACGATTAAGCGATTTAATTAATCGATAATTTCCACAGCCTTAATTTACATTTTAGAAATTAATGTCTTATATGTCTTAACTCTTTGTTTTTCTATCATCTAGACCAGTGGTTCCCAACCTTTTTTGGGTGGCGACCCCGTTTTATAAAAGCCATGTGACCCGCGACCCCCATGAAATTTAAATAAGTCATTTGCAATAAAGTTTTTACAAAATATAGCAAATTTGCATTATAGTGAATGTTTTTATAGTCGACAGTTGGCGACCCCTAGAAAACCCCTCGTGACCCCCAAGGGGGTTGCGACCCACAGGTTGGGAACCGCTGATCTAGACACTCTAGTGTTTCTAGGTTAAGTCATTTAACCAATTGAGTTACTCTTGTCAGTTGTACATATTCACAGTTAATGTATAAAATAACTAGCAGAACCGTCATGTGTTGCAACGATCTCGGTAAAAGTATATCTTAAAGATATACGAAAAAAAGACATTTGGGGCCCCCAGCCCTGAAAAAATGGACATTAGAAGTTCAGTGCCCTTTGTCATTATAATATGGGCTACCAAGTTTATGTATACAAAACTTTGGCTAAGATCCATTTATTTACTCAGTAGCTAACGCATAAACTAATTTTTATATAGCTCATATAAGCAAAAAACTACATTAAGGGCCACAATAAAGTTCAAAACACCTGTTTATTTCAATTAATTTCATAATGGATATATTTATCTATATTTCTCAAAATCTTTACTCATTGAATGGGGAATAAAATTGTAAACGTATATGAAAAAAGACATTTTGGGCCCCCAGCCTCGAAAAAATGGACATTAGGAAAATAGTGCCCTATGGTATTTCAATATTGGCTACCAAATTGTTACATACAAATTTTTGTTAAGATCCATCAATTAACCCAATAGCTAACTTAAACTAATTTTTATATAGCTCATATAAGAAAAAAATCTCATTATGGGCCCCCGGTCCCCCATGAGTGTTACATTTTGAAAAAAAAGTTTCCTATTACTATCTCAGGAGCGTACTCAAAAGTCTCCAAAAAGTATCATGGCGATTGGATGAATGGTTTAGTCAGCTATAAAGGACAAACATACATACATACTTTTATTTTTATATTTGTATATAGAATAATATAGATAATGTAGACTGTAGCCTGAAGAATAGATGATATTGATAAATTGAGCTCTGGCTATAGCTAAAGGCTATAGGCCTACAAATGCTTTATGCTTCATAGGATCTATGAATACTATTACTATTATTGTTTTGATGGCAATGGCTGTTGACGTCCTTTTCCTCTGTCCTGTAAGCTATTGACTAAACAAACACAAATATGAGAGAGTTGCTTCATTCAAGTATCTAGGGGCAACTATAAACGAACACAATGAGATAATTTCGGAGGGGAAAGAAAGGTAAACAGCATGCAACCGCTCCTACTTCAGCTTGCAAAAACTTCTAAGAAGCAAAAACCTCTCAAGGGGAACAAAGAAAATAATATACACCACGATTATAAGGCCGGTAGTAACGTACGCTAGTGAGACTTGGACCCTGAAAGGCAGAGAACCTACTCAACATTTGGGAGAGGAAAATCCTCCTGAAAATATAATATGTCCCTGTGATAGAAAATTATATCTGGAGAGTTTATGACATTGCCATCATTGGCCAGATAAGATTCAACATGTGATGTCAAGATCCAATAACTCTGAATAAATTTGTACTCTTCGTTTTACTCTGGCACACAACAAAGTTGTCGTAATGTATATATCTTCACACAGCCCTCATGGTCACATTAATGTATATATCTTCACAGCCCTCATGGTCACATTAATGTATATATCTTCACAGCTCTCATGGTCACATTAATGTATATATCTTCACACAGCCCTCATGGTCACATTAATGTATATATCTTCACAGCTCTCATGGTCACATTAATGTATATATCTTCACACAGCCCTCATGGTCACATTAATGTATATATCTTCACAGCTCTCATGGTCACATTAATGTATATATCTTCACACAGCCCTCATGGTCACATTAATGTATATATCTTCACAGGCCTCATGGTCACATTAATGTATATATCTTCACAGCTCTCATGGTCACATTAATGTATATATCTTCACACAGCCCTCATGGTCACATTAATGTATATATCTTCACGGCTCTCATGGTCACATTAATGTATATATCTTCACACAGCCCTCATGGTCACATTAATGTATATATCTTCACAGCCCTCATGGTCACATTAATGTATATATCTTCACACAGCCCTCATGGTCACATTAATGTATATATCTTCACAGCCCTCATGGTCACATTAATGTATATATCTTCACAGCCCTCATGGTCACATTAATGTATATATCTTCACACAGCCCTCATGGTCACATTAATGTATATATCTTCACAGCCCTCATGGTCACATTAATGTATATATCTTCACAGCTCTCATGGTCACATTAATGTATATATCTTCACACAGCCCTCATGGTCACATTAATGTATATATCTTCACACAGCCCTCATGGTCACATTAATGTATATATCTTCACAGCCCTCATGGTCACATTAATGTATATATCTTCACACAGCCCTCATGGTCACATTAATGTATATATCTTCACACAGCCCTCATGGTCACATTAATGTATATATCTTCACAGCTCTCATGGTCACATTAATGTATATATCTTCACACAGCCCTCATGGTCACATTAATGTATATATCTTCACACAGCCCTCATGGTCACATTAATGTATATATCTTCACACAGCCCTCATGGTCACATTAATGTATATATCTTCACAGCTCTCATGGTCACATTAATGTATATATCTTCACACAGCCCTCATGGTCACATTAATGTATATATCTTCACACAGCCCTCATGGTCACATTAATGTATATATCTTCACAGCCCTCATGGTCACATTAATGTATATATCTTCACACAGCCCTCATGGTCACATTAATGTATATATCTTCACACAGCCCTCATGGTCACATTAATGTATATATCTTCACACAGCCCTCATGGTCACATTAATGTATATATCTTCACAGCTCTCATGGTCACATTAATGTATATATCTTCACAGCCCTCATGGTCACATTAATGTATATATCTTCACACAGCCCTCATGGTCACATTAATGTATATATCTTCACACAGCCCTCATGGTCACATTAATGTATATATCTTCACAGCTCTCATGGTCACATTAATGTATATCTTCACAGCCCTCATGGTCACATTAATGTATATATCTTCACACAGCCCTCATGGTCACATTAATGTATATATCTTCACACAGCCCTCATGGTCACATTAATGTATATATCTTCACACAGCCCTCATGGTCACATTAATGTATATATCTTCACAGCTCTCATGGTCACATTAATGTATATATCTTCACACAGCCCTCATGGTCACATTAATGTATATATCTTCACACAGCCCTCATGGTCACATTAATGTATATATCTTCACACAGCCCTCATGGTCACATTAATGTATATATCTTCACAGCTCTCATGGTCACATTAATGTATATATCTTCACACAGCCCTCATGGTCACATTAATGTATATATCTTCACACAGCCCTCATGGTCACATTAATGTATATATCTTCACACAGCCCTCATGGTCACATTAATGTATATATCTTCACACAGCCCTCATGGTCACATTAATGTATATATCTTCACAGGCCCTCATGGTCACATTAATGTATATATCTTCACACAGCCCTCATGGTCACATTAATGTATATCTTCACAGCCCTCATGGTCACATTAATGTATATATCTTCACAGCTCTCATGGTCACATTAATGTATATATCTTCACACAGCCCTCATGGTCACATTAATGTATATATCTTCACACAGCCCTCATGGTCACATTAATGTATATATCTTCACAGCTCTCATGGTCACATTAATGTATATATCTTCACACAGCCCTCATGGTCACATTAATGTATATATCTTCACACAGCCCTCATGGTCACATTAATGTATATATCTTCACACAGCCCTCATGGTCACATTAATGTATATATCTTCACACAGCCCTCATGGTCACATTAATGTATATATCTTCACACAGCCCTCATGGTCACATTAATGTATATATCTTCACACAGCCCTCATGGTCACATTAATGTATATATCTTCACACAGCCCTCATGGTCACATTAATGTATATATCTTCACAGCCTCATGGTCACATTAATGTATATATCTTCACACAGCCCTCATGGTCACATTAATGTATATATCTTCACACAGCCCTCATGGTCACATTAATGTATATATCTTCACACAGCCCTCATGGTCACATTAATGTATATATCTTCACAGCTCTCATGGTCACATTAATGTATATATCTTCACACAGCCCTCATGGTCACATTAATGTATATATCTTCACAGCCCTCATGGTCACATTAATGTATATATCTTCACACAGCCCTCATGGTCACATTAATGTATATATCTTCACAGCCCTCATGGTCACATTAATGTATATATCTTCACAGCCCTCATGGTCACATTAATGTATATATCTTCACACAGCCCTCATGGTCACATTAATGTATATATCTTCACAGCCCTCATGGTCACATTAATGTATATATCTTCACAGCCCTCATGGTCACATTAATGTATATATCTTCACAGCTCTCATGGTCACATTAATGTATATATCTTCACAGCTCTCATGGTCACATTAATGTATATATCTTCACAGCCCTCATGGTCACATTAATGTATATATCTTCACACAGCCCTCATGGTCACATTAATGTATATATCTTCACACAGCCCTCATGGTCACATTAATGTATATATCTTCACACAGCCCTCATGGTCACATTAATGTATATATCTTCACAGCTCTCATGGTCACATTAATGTATATATCTTCACAGCCCTCATGGTCACATTAATGTATATATCTTCACACAGCCCTCATGGTCACATTAATGTATATATCTTCACACAGCCCTCATGGTCACATTAATGTATATATCTTCACAGCTCTCATGGTCACATTAATGTATATCTTCACAGCCCTCATGGTCACATTAATGTATATATCTTCACACAGCCCTCATGGTCACATTAATGTATATATCTTCACACAGCCCTCATGGTCACATTAATGTATATATCTTCACACAGCCCTCATGGTCACATTAATGTATATATCTTCACAGCTCTCATGGTCACATTAATGTATATATCTTCACACAGCCCTCATGGTCACATTAATGTATATATCTTCACACAGCCCTCATGGTCACATTAATGTATATATCTTCACACAGCCCTCATGGTCACATTAATGTATATATCTTTCACAGCTCTCATGGTCACATTAATGTATATATCTTCACACAGCCCTCATGGTCACATTAATGTATATATCTTCACACAGCCCTCATGGTCACATTAATGTATATATCTTCACACAGCCCTCATGGTCACATTAATGTATATATCTTCACACAGCCCTCATGGTCACATTAATGTATATATCTTCACAGCCTCATGGTCACATTAATGTATATATCTTCACACAGCCCTCATGGTCACATTAATGTATATCTTCACAGCCCTCATGGTCACATTAATGTATATATCTTCACAGCTCTCATGGTCACATTAATGTATATATCTTCACACAGCCCTCATGGTCACATTAATGTATATATCTTCACACAGCCCTCATGGTCACATTAATGTATATATCTTCACAGCTCTCATGGTCACATTAATGTATATATCTTCACACAGCCCTCATGGTCACATTAATGTATATATCTTCACACAGCCCTCATGGTCACATTAATGTATATATCTTCACACAGCCCTCATGGTCACATTAATGTATATATCTTCACACAGCCCTCATGGTCACATTAATGTATATATCTTCACACAGCCCTCATGGTCACATTAATGTATATATCTTCACACAGCCCTCATGGTCACATTAATGTATATATCTTCACACAGCCCTCATGGTCACATTAATGTATATATCTTCACAGCCCTCATGGTCACATTAATGTATATATCTTCACACAGCCCTCATGGTCACATTAATGTATATATCTTCACAGGCCCTCATGGTCACATTAATGTATATATCTTCACACAGCCCTCATGGTCACATTAATGTATATATCTTCACAGCACTCATGGTCACATTAATGTATATATCTTCACACAGCCCTCATGGTCACATTAATGTATATATCTTCACAGCTCTCATGGTCACATTAATGTATATATCTTCACACAGCCCTCATGGTCACATTAATGTATATATCTTCACACAGCCCTCATGGTCACATTAATGTATATATCTTCACAGCCCTCATGGTCACATTAATGTATATATCTTCACAGCCCTCATGGTCACATTAATGTATATATCTTCACAGCTCTCATGGTCACATTAATGTATATATCTTCACACAGCCCTCATGGTCACATTAATGTATATATCTTCACACAGCCCTCATGGTCACATTAATGTATATATCTTCACAGCCCTCATGGTCACATTAATGTATATATCTTCACACAGCCCTCATGGTCACATTAATGTATATATCTTCACAGCTCTCATGGTCACATTAATGTATATATCTTCACACAGCCCTCATGGTCACATTAATGTATATATCTTCACAGCCCTCATGGTCACATTAATGTATATATCTTCACACAGCCCTCATGGTCACATTAATGTATATATCTTCACAGCTCTCATGGTCACATTAATGTATATATCTTCACACAGCCCTCATGGTCACATTAATGTATATATCTTCACAGGCCTCATGGTCACATCTGTTGAAATGTTCAGAAGACATTAAACAATTGTACAGGATAATCAACATCTGTCTTGAAACATCTGTCAGATTGTGGAGGGGGGCTTCTATCCAGAGGCGTCACTAGGGTTGGTGTCACCCGGGGCGGTAGCTCTTGGTGTCACCCCCCCCCCACGACTTGCCCCATAAATCTCCTCGAGTCTGCCAAATACCGGGAACACACAGATTCTTTAGTAACGTTTGAAAATATAGATCAAATGTTTGTTACAAAGGCATTAGGAGAAAAGTTTGAATTTAAAGTCGATAGGTAAAATATTGTAACATTTAAAAACGAAGAACTAAATAGAAAAAATGTTAATTTTACATTTTTATTTTAACATAAAATTATTAATTTTAAGTAATACGGTTAAATAACTGTAATATTTTCAAATTTCACAAACTTGCATCTACATTGTCGTTCCATTAAAATTTACAACAATTACATTACATTACCAAAATTAGATTATATTACCAACCATTACAGTACAACTTCAAATGAGGTAAGGTTGTAACCGTTCTGTTTTGGGTTTGCAAAATCAGCAACTATCAGAATAATATGTAATAATTCAAAATACAATGTCATTAAATATATTTTAAAAATCAGAATTTAGCTTTTCTGGCCTTTAAAACTGAAAACTTGTTAATTACGTCATCGAAATCTATTTCTTGTGCCGAATCACTCTCAATGGATAACATGGCAAGATCAGAAAGCCTTGACTGCCCCATTGTAGATCGCAAATAATTCTTTATAAGCTTTAGCTTTGAAAAACTCCTTTCACATGAAGCCACAGACACACAGATTGTAACAAATAATCGTAAACTCAATGTGAGATAGGGGAGAGATTCTATGAAGTCCCATTCAGCTACAAATTTCAAAACGTCAAGTACGGACCAGTCTTCAGCCTCTTTGAGATCGATCTCTGCTGCCTTCAGGTGCCTTCTCAGCCTTGGTATTTCTAATAAAAGCTCTTCCTCTGACAACTCATCATAGAAAGTGGACAACCTTGGAATGGACTTTAGTAATTCTTCTTCAGTGGCAGATATCAAGCTTTTGGCTTGAACAGCCTCAAACATGGTTGCTACTTCCTTGATTGCACTTGATCTGATCTGGAGTTCAGAATGGAAACGATCAATACACTCAAACATCGACCTTTTGTTTTCTTCTTGCAGAGTTAGTCCAGCATCTCTTGTTTTCTCACCTGTCACCCTTTTCTTCAACCTGGGTCTGTTCTCTACTGAAATTCCAAGTTGTTCTGATTTTAAAAGCGCGTGTTCAATTACCTGCTCTACTAGATGATTGCGCTGATCGTACAGAAATAGTCTCAGCGTCTTTAGCTTCGTCACCACTTTGTCAAGTGTTAAGCCCTTAGTCTGAAGGTACAGCTGTGTAAGAGTGACTTCCTACAGTACATTACACCAAAAGTAGAGGTAGCACAGAAACGTGAAGTTGCAGACAGCAGGTAACATACATTGCGCTTTACCTCTTGTGTCTAAATTTTCATCTGAATCACAGAGAGCTTCAATTGCCGTCACACATTCATCGAATTTTTCTTTCACTGCTTTTACTGCAGCATGGTGAGAGCTCCAGCGTATTGTTGATAGTCTTTTTAATGAGACTCCAGTGTTTTCCATTAAAAGCATCCCATCGATGAGTGGAAGCAGCAAAGAAAGAAAACATCGTCTCAAGAGTTCCAAAAAAAGTCACGCAAGAAGCATTATCAGCAAAAGAGTGTTGGCCGCACATGTTAAGCGAATGATCCACACATCCATTAAAATAGATTTCCCGTTCTTCTTTTTTAAAATGGCCTGTACACCTCCACGGATTCCAGCCTTACTCGCAGCATTATCATATCTTATCTTATCTATACAGACGCTCCTTCTATGCAGAAGATAGTTGCGTCCACAGACCATGACAGATGATCTGTTGGCAAGTGATGCAGCGTTCACAGGCCACGGCTTTGTGGGTTCCACGCATTACCCAGCCGCCTAACTACGTGTAGTGTTAGGTACCCCTTCAGAGCGGGGTGACTCAGGGACGCCCTAGGCCCCGGGAACAAACCCTTGCCTTCACACGGATTCAAACCCGTGACCATCGGTACGACAGTCCATTATCGTAACCTTGAGCACGGCACATCATAATATCGAGTCGAGTCCATCGCTTTCCATATTTTTAATAATTTCAGAACTGATGTCAACAGCTTTTTTCCCTTTAAAGGGAAAAATCCCAAAGGAACGCTTCTTTTACCTCCACTTTTCTATTATGAATCTTCACATATCTTATCACTTGGGACATTTGATCAGTGTGTGATGTGTCAGGCGTGCTATCGAACATCATTCGGAAATACCTAGAAGATTTTATATCCATGACAAGCTTCTCTTTCACATGATTTGCTAGAACATGCATAAACTCATTCTGAGTTTTTGGTGCTAGATAAGATACCGATGCTTTGAGTTTACATGTGCTTTGCTTTAACCTCATTAGGTGCTCTTTCAGGACTGGTTCATATTTAGATAGCATCTCAAGCATTTCAAGAAAGTTTCCTTTATTAAATGAAAATTCATCTTTATAGAAGCTCCGGAATGGCAGATTTTGCTTGGTGAGAAACAATGTAATATGCAAGATGTCTCTCCACTTTTTCTTCTCAATGTCCATCATAACAATACTTTCGTCGTCAATTGTTTTGTGCACTCTAAGCCCTGCTGCCAATGTTTTCCATTTTTCCTAATTTAGTTTTATTGTAGTTTGTGGAGACGTTTTATTATTGCATGTTAACTGATATTTTATTTTAATAATAAGTTTTCGGTTTCAACGTATTTCATTGAATTTCTCAATTTCTTTCTAGATGAAAAAAATGTGCATTCTTTTTTTTTCTGACATAAAATCGTACACAGTAAATTTTAGGCTTGGGTGTCACCCCCCTGATGGGTGTCACCCGGGGCGGCCCGCACCCCCCGCACCCCCCTAGTGACGCCACTGCTTCTATCTCCCCATAATACAACGTATGGCAGCGTGTGAACAAATTTGTGTAGACATTGTTGTGGCTAGTACACAGGAAACACTATCTGACTTAATACCTTTAGGGTTATTAATGTGTTGAATTGTGATGACAGTGTTGTGTTGTGTTTGGATGACAAAAGGGTAAGTTAAGCAACAGCTTTATGTGAAATTTCCGTGCTTTCATATGTTTTGATCTTTCAATAAATTATGATGATTTGAATTTTTGATATTCTGTTATCTCTCCAAATTTTAACATTAGATTCTCCAAGTTTAAATTTCTAATACAGCTTCTATTTTTGCAATATTTTCATTGCATTTTTATTGCTTTCCTTTTCATCTTCCTTATTATTTTTGGTGGGTGCATACAACCTTATAACATTCAGATGTTTTCTTATTCTTGATTTCGAATGTTGCTGTAATAACTTGTGTACACTGGGCTTCCTGTACTATCAAAGGCTCAGGATGTGTGGGGGCAATGTGCTCTTCTCTCATCTGTGAGATCATAAAAACAGCTCCTTGTATCATTATTGTCTTTATTTTTTTTTGTGTGTGTGTGTCCCATAACCTCGTGGCCGTAGGGGGTTCTAATGTTTCCATTAGAACTTTCTCTGGGCTTGGTAGACCTTGGCGGCGCCCATCTCTTTTCCAGGTCAGCGGAGGACTTTTTAGCGATAGTCATTCATCAACATTTTTAGTGTGGCGAGCGCACTATTGACTTTGCTATCATGTTAGTTTACTCTGTGAATTCATTTTTAAAAAAAATATCTTGAAATAACTATGTATAACTGTAGATTAAATCAGTATTAGTTCTGTTTGTTTTGATTGAAAACTATAGTTTATAATATTTTGTGTGTCCTCCACAAGGTAATTGGATTGGATTTGGACTACTCTTGACCCTGAGTCTGATAAGTTTGACATGGAGTCAGTCAACACCCAATTGGTCGGATATTTTTCCAGTGTTAAATTGCTCAGGAATTCATTTTAACTCTTGCAGCCCATGTGACCCTGGAACTTTTGCAGATAACAGTAATAATATTTTAAGATACTGTACAAGTTATCTTAATAAAAATATAATTTATACAGGTTTAGCTGTACTTTGTAACTCACTTTTCTTTGCTTACCATCAATAAAGACAAGTTAAAGCTTTTTACTATGTATAATCTTTCTCTAACTGCATCATAACACAGGTACAGTTTATTCAATTTCAGTAAAACAGAATGTGAAGACTGTATGCCATGTCCTGCTGGTCATTATACTAACCAAACTGCCACAACTTCCTGTCCATCATGTTGGAAAGGTTGGTACATCAACTTTGTGTCTTTATCTGTGAAGAAATTTGCGTGTTATTTAAATTTTAAATTGGACGAGGGTTTGAAACTTGCTTATAGTTTTGATAAATTCTGTCCTGTATTTAACATAAATTTACAATCTACCTTCTTATATTAAATAAAAAATTAAAATAAAGTTTGTAGTAAAAGATGTTTAAAAATTCATATTTTATGATAAAGTCAAAATCATATGTTAAATGGTTCTCAAGTATTTGAGGGTCTTGTCAGGTCCACATCAGCCTTCTCAAGGTCAAACAACATGTCAGGAGTGTCCAGCAGGTTTTGAGGCACTGTAAGTTTAATGTCATGGAAATTATGGAATAAAAATGACTTGAAAACAAAATCTTAAGGTATTAAAAAATATCAAACTTGTTCACAGAGGACATTTTGTTAACAATCCTTTTTATCACAAATAACACGAGTAAATATTCACGATATCTAAACATGACATTCATTTTATTCTGTTCACCCATACACCATATTAATTAATGATCATTCATTCTATCCTGGAGAAACTCATGAATTTGTGGAAAAAAACTTCTAATGTAAATTCATTTATGCCCTCATGCTAACTTTGAAAAATAATTGGACTCTTTTATTGTAAACATATTACATAAAGATATATTTAATTTAAAGACATAATATAACTTAATACTGTGGACATCCAAATGCAGATAGATAAAACAAGCCAATTATTAATTTTATCGGTTGCTTATGTGAATAAGCCAATTCCTTTGCTCTAATTTTAGCCTAATATACATCTATAAAGTTATGAACAGGGTCGTGCTGTATCAAAGCTATCTTTGTTAATGTGAAGTATCAAATTTGTTTTAAATATTTTATTCATTCTGTCAGGTATGAAGCTGCTGAGAATTGCACTCCGTGTAACAAATGAACATTTAAAAATGAGAGTGGATTCGACATATGCCATGCTTGTCCTCCAGGTAAGTCAAATACAGTTTAACCCCACCCACCCCCACCCTTGTGTCTTGGACAGTTATCACTTCCATCAACCCAGATCCGATAAAGACAACACTCATAGCTACGGGCTCCAAAGACAACACTCATACCTACGGGCTCCAAAGACAACACTCATAGCTACGGGCTCCAAAGACAACACTCATACCTACGGGCTCCAAAGACAACACTCATACCTACGGGCTCCAAAGACAACACTCATAGCTACGGGCTCCAAAGACAACACTCATAGCTACGGGCTCCAAAGACAACACTCATACCTACGGGCTCCAAAGACAACACTCATAGCTACGGGCTCCAAAGACAACACTCATAGCTACGGGCTCCAAAGACAACACTCATAGCTACGGGCTCCAAAGACAACACTCATAGCTACGGGCTCCAAAGACAACACTCATACCTACGGGCTCCAAAGACAACACTCATAGCTACGGGCTCCAAAGACAACACTCATAGCTACGGGCTCCAAAGACAACACTCATAGCTACGGGCTCCAAAGACAACACTCATACCTACGGGCTCCAAAGACAACACTCATACCTACGGGCTCCAAAGACAACACTCATAGCTACGGGCTCCAAAGACAACACTCATACCTACGGGCTCCAAAGACAACACTCATACCTACGGACTCCAAAGACAACACTCATACCTACGGGCTCCAAAGACAACACTCATACCTACGGGCTCCAAAGACAACACTCATACCTACGGGCTCCAAAGACAACACTCATACCTACGGGCTCCAAAGACATTCTCTGACTGACATACGGTCATATAAATGTACACAAATAAGACTTAATGTTGAAGAACCAAATACTTTTAATATATTATTTAGCCTGCCTCGCCCACATAAAATTCAGCACTTTCGTATCTACAATGTGTTTATAATGTTGTTTTTACAAATAAAACTGTCTACAATAACTGGTTTCTTAATAAGTGGCTGAACAGAATATATAAAAATTATTTTCATTAAAACTTATCCTCAAAAATTCTATCCTCACTCTATCCTCTAATTAAAAAAATTTCACCAAGCTGTTATTAGCTGTTATTTTCTATTCCGGTGCCCTTTAGTGCATGGAAAATAAACATAACATCAAGGCTACTTTGTGAACAAATATATACGAAAACACATCTGATTTTTTATTTGGTGACCTTGAAAAAATGCTCTGCTTAAATTAATTCCATTCACAATATGAGCTTTAACAAAAGGACTAGGCATAGCATTGAATATTCTCTCATTTGTGGTTCAAAAGTTATAAAAAATGAAAAGTAAAATAAGTAACATATACATCATGTGTAAATACCTAGTGTTTAGATTTGATAAAGGACCATAAGTTTTTATTGTTATCTTTAGAAATTAAATCCTTAAAGAAAAGTACAAGAATTATTCATGCATTTTATTTCAAAGGAGTCAATGAGAACTTCACTTACTTACTAGCATTAACTTTTAACTCTTTTTAGGCTACTTAAGACTTAGTACTTAGAATCTTAAAATTTTGTGTATGATAGTGTATGATAGTGTATGGTTATGTTAAAGAATTTTCAACCTTTACAATTAACATATTTGTGTGTGCCCATTTCAATAATCAACTATTTTCTTTTTTGTCACAGACTCATATGATTAAAACATGCATGACCACATTGGGAGATATATTGAATTCACCCCATCACTTGTCCTATATTGAATTCACCCCATCACTTGTCCTATATTGAATTCACCCCATCACTTGTCCTATATTGAATTCACCCCATCACTTGTCCTATATTGAATTCACCCCATCACTTGTCCTATATTGAGTTCACCCCATCACTTGTCCTATATTGAGTTCACCCCATCACTTGTCCTATATTGAATTCACCCCATCACTTGTCCTATATTGAATTCACCCCATCACTTGTCCTATATTGAATTCACCCCATCACTTGTCCTATATTGAATTCACCCCATCACTTGTCCTATATTGAATTCACCCCATCACTTGTCCTATATTGAATTCACCCCATCACTTGTCCTATATTGAATTCACCCCATCACTTGTCCTATATTGAATTCACCCCATCACTTGTCCTATATTGAATTCACCCCATCACTTGTCCTATATTGAATTCACCCCATCACTTGTCCTATATTGAATTCACCCCATCACTTGTCCTATATTGAATTCACCCCATCACTTGTCCTATATTGAATTCACCCCATCACTTGTCCTATATTGAATTCACCCCATCACTTGTCCTATATTGAATTCACCCCATCACTTGTCCTATATTGAATTCACCCCATCACTTGTCCTATATTGAATTCACCCCATCACTTGTCCTATATTGAATTCACCCCATCACTTGTCCTATATTGAATTCACCCCATCACTTGTCCTATATTGAATTCACCCCATCACTTGTCCTATATTGAATTCACCCCATCACTTGTCCTATATTGAATTCACCCCATCACTTGTCCTATATTGAATTCACCCCATCACTTGTCCTATATTGAATTCACCCCATCACTTGTCCTATATTGAATTCACCCCATCACTTGTCCTATATTGAATTCACCCCATCACTTGTCCTATATTGAATTCACCCCATCACTTGTCCTATATTGAATTCACCCCATCACTTGTCCTATATTGAATTCACCCCATCACTTGTCCTATATTGAATTCACCCCATCACTTGTCCTATATTGAATTCACCCCATCACTTGTCCTATATTGAATTCACCCCATCACTTGTCCTATATTGAATTCACCCCATCACTTGTCCTATATTGAATTCACCCCATCACTTGTCCTATATTGAATTCACCCCATCACTTGTCCTATATTGAATTCACCCCATCACTTGTCCTATATTGAATTCACCCCATCACTTGTCCTATATTGAATTCACCCCATCACTTGTCCTATATTGAATTCACCCCATCACTTGTCCTATATTGAATTCACCCCATCACTTGTCCTATATTGAATTCACCCCATCACTTGTCCTATATTGAATTCACCCCATCACTTGTCCTATATTGAATTCACCCCATCACTTGTCCTATATTGAATTCACCCCATCACTTGTCCTATATTGAATTCACCCCATCACTTGTCCTATATTGAATTCACCCCATCACTTGTCCTATATTGAATTCACCCCATCACTTGTCCTATATTGAATTCACCCCATCACTTGTCCTATATTGAATTCACCCCATCACTTGTCCTATATTGAATTCACCCCATCACTTGTCCTATATTGAATTCACCCCATCACTTGTCCTATATTGAATTCACCCCATCACTTGTCCTATATTGAATTCACCCCATCACTTGTCCTATATTGAATTCACCCCATCACTTGTCCTATATTGAATTCACCCCATCACTTGTCCTATATTGAATTCACCCCATCACTTGTCCTATATTGAATTCACCCCATCACTTGTCCTATATTGAATTCACCCCATCACTTGTCCTATATTGAATTCACCCCATCACTTGTCCTATATTGAATTCACCCCATCACTTGTCCTATATTGAATTCACCCCATCACTTGTCCTATATTGAATTCACCCCATCACTTGTCCTATATTGAATTCACCCCATCACTTGTCCTATATTGAATTCACCCCATCACTTGTCCTATATTGAATTCACCCCATCACTTGTCCTATATTGAATTCACCCCATCACTTGTCCTATATTGAATTCACCCCATCACTTGTCCTATATTGAATTCACCCCATCACTTGTCCTATATTGAATTCACCCCATCACTTGTCCTATATTGAGTTCACCCCATCACTTGTCCTATATTGAGTTCACCCCATCACTTGTCCTATATTGAATTCACCCCATCACTTGTCCTATATTGAGTTCACCCCATCACTTGTCCTATATTGAATTCACCCCATCACTTGTCCTATATTGAATTCACCCCATCACTTGTCCTATATTGAATTCACCCCATCACTTGTCCTATATTGAATTCACCCCATCACTTGTCCTATATTGAATTCACCCCATCACTTGTCCTATATTGAATTCACCCCATCACTTGTCCTATATTGAATTCACCCCATCACTTGTCCTATATTGAATTCACCCCATCACTTGTCCTATATTGAATTCACCCCATCACTTGTCCTATATTGAATTCACCCCATCACTTGTCCTATATTGAATTCACCCCATCACTTGTCCTATATTGAATTCACCCCATCACTTGTCCTATATTGAATTCACCCCATCACTTGTCCTATATTGAATTCACCCCATCACTTGTCCTATATTGAATTCACCCCATCACTTGTCCTATATTGAATTCACCCCATCACTTGTCCTATATTGAATTCACCCCATCACTTGTCCTATATTGAATTCACCCCATCACTTGTCCTATATTGAGTTCACCCCATCACTTGTCCTATATTGAGTTCACCCCATCACTTGTCCTATATTGAATTCACCCCATCACTTGTCCTATATTGAGTTCACCCCATCACTTGTCCTATATTGAGTTCACCCCATCACTTGTCCTATATTGAATTCACCCCATCACTTGTCCTATATTGAATTCACCCCATCACTTGTCCTATATTGAATTCACCCCATCACTTGTCCTATATTGAATTCACCCCATCACTTGTCCTATATTGAATTCACCCCATCACTTGTCCTATATTGAATTCACCCCATCACTTGTCCTATATTGAATTCACCCCATCACTTGTCCTATATTGAATTCACCCCATCACTTGTCCTATATTGAATTCACCCCATCACTTGTCCTATATTGAATTCACCCCATCACTTGTCCTATATTGAATTCACCCCATCACTTGTCCTATATTGAATTCACCCCATCACTTGTCCTATATTGAATTCACCCCATCACTTGTCCTATATTGAATTCACCCCATCACTTGTCCTATATTGAATTCACCCCATCACTTGTCCTATATTGAATTCACCCCATCACTTGTCCTATATTGAATTCACCCCATCACTTGTCCCATATTGAATTCACCCCATCACTTGTCCTATATTGAATTCACCCCATCACTTGTCCTATATTGAATTCACCCCATCACTTGTCCCATATTGAATTCACCCCATCACTTGTCCTATATTGAATTCACCCCATCACTTGTCCTATATTGAATTCACCCCATCACTTGTCCTATATTGAATTCACCCCATCACTTGTCCCATATTGAATTCACCCCATCACTTGTCCTCACCATGGACCGTGACAGTGATGTGTTTCACCAGCCACTAGAACAGGATGATGTCCCACTCAAGCTCAAGAACTTACAAACAGAGGAAAGTGACTATTTTTTGTTTTGGTTAAGCAGTTAGGGCGTCAGAAAGAGAGTGAGTTAGCTGACCCCCAACCAGATCTGATGGCACAGACTACATCTGTTCCCGTCCACAACATCTACTGTGAGCGTATGTTGGCAATGGTGGATGTCCAGTACAAGAGAGCACCCAACACATCCATGGCCTCTGTTGATTCAAAGGTGAAGGTCAGGCTAACAAGACAAAGAACTGGTTAGTAGTAAAATCAATCTCAGAACAGGTGAGTTAGATTGTTTTGTAGAAAGTTTTGCACATAGGCAGATTAAAGTTTTGAAGTGTAGGGATAATGTGTTAGTTATTTTTAGACAGACATAAGCAGAACAGAAAAATGATAAGACTGATGGAAATAGATTAGAATAAAACTTTGCAGTCTTTCTTAAACCTGGTTTAGGGTTAGATGGTGAAGTATTTTTAAATCCTTTATATTAACTTGTGGTTTCTGTTTTAGCCCAGGCGGAAAAAACTTTGGATCGATTTTTAAACCACTTCCTCGTAAGCTAGCGAGCTTAAATATTGCAGGCAGACTCGTGGCGATGATAAAAATGATGTATCAAAATTTCAGATCGATCGCATGTACTGTAATTAAATGAATGAATTTTTAGATTATCTTTATTTATCTCTATGTAACATGCTCACTTTATCTGATATAGTGTCGTGGTGCGTATTATATTGAACAACCTTTCCTGTCGCGCAATAAGGTGCATATTTTATTGACAATACTTTTTATAAACATATTCCTGATCGGTGTGCTTTATATTAAACATGTTTTACAAGACATAACTACAATTTTGTATTTTTGGATTGTTTTGCGCAAAAAAAAATAAAATTAAACTTTGAATCACCACAGGGGAAGGCTAATGATTTTAACAGAAGCGCAATGTCTACATTTGATCTCAACAACCTATCTGTTTTGCTTAGTCAATTGGGCTGTGAATTTTGTAAGGCAAAACTGACACTAACGTATGAGAAGAGAACAGGCTCTGTGCTGATTTTAAAAGTATCATCCAACCGATGCCATTGTCTGCAGGTAAGCACTCCATCTTCCAAATCTCTTGTACCATCCAACCGATGCCATTGTCTGCAGGTAAGCACTCCATCTTCCAAATCTCTTGTACCATCCAACCGATGCCATTGTCTGCAGGTAAGCACTCCATCTTCCAAATCTCTTGTACCATCCAACCGATGCCATTGTCTGCATGCAAGCACTCCATCTTCCGAATCTCTTGTACCATCCAACCGATGCCATTGTCTGCATGCAAGCACTCCATCTTCCAAATCTCTTGTACCATCCAACCGATGCCATTGTCTGCAGGTAAGCACTCCATCTTCCAAATCTCTTGTATCATCCAACCGATGCCATTGTCTGCAGGTAAGCACTCCATCTTCCAAATCTCTTGTACCATCCAACCGATGCCATTGTCTGCAGGTAAGCACTCCATCTTCCAAATCTCTTGTACCATCCAACCGATGCCATTGTCTGCATGCAAGCACTCCATCTTCCGAATCTCTTGTACCATCCAACCGATGCCATTGTCTGCATGCAAGCACTCCATCTTCCAAATCTCTTGTACCATCCAACCGATGCCATTGTCTGCATGCAAGCACTCCATCTTCCAAATCTCTTGTACCATCCAACCGATGCCATTGTCTGCATGCAAGCACTCCATCTTCCAAATCTCTTGTACCATCCAACCGATGCCATTGTCTGCATGCAAGCACTCCATCTTCCAAATCTCTTTACCATCCAACCGATGCCATTGTCTGCATGCAAGCACTCCATCTTTTAAATCTCTTGTACCATCCAACCGATGCCATTGTCTGCATGCAAGCACTCCATCTTCCAAATCTCTTGTACCATCCAACCGATGCCATTGTCTGCATGCAAGCACTCCATCTTCCAAATCTCTTGTACCATCCAACCGATGCCATTGTCTGCATGCAAGCACTCCATCTTCCAAATCTCTTGTACCATCCAACCGATGCCATTGTCTGCATGCAAGCACTCCATCTTCCAAATCTCTTGTACCATCCAACCGATGCCATTGTCTGCATGCAAGCACTCCATCTTCCAAATCTCTTGTACCATCCAACCGATGCCATTGTCTGCATGCAAGCACTCCATCTTCCAAATCTCTTGTAGACTCTAAGCGTTACGACATCAACAGATGTTTGGTGGCGTCATTTTTAAAATTTTGGTCTCGATATTTTGCTTAGATGGAATCTTTTTGTGAGGTCATGGGAATGGCCTCCATGACAAATACAACATGCAACTCGCACCTGACAGTTATACTATACACACAAAAAATAAAATATTTAGTGAGCAAGTGAAAGCAGTTGTCATTGAGAAAGATAAAAAACTGTATGGCACTAGAAATAATAAGGATGTTGTGGACATAACAGTCAGCTTTGGCGGTTCATGGCACAAAAGGGGACATACAATAATCATACATCCAAACATGTCCTTGGTGTGCTGGTCAAGACTACAATAATCATACATCCAAACATGGCCTTGGTGTGCTGGTCAAGACTACAATAAACATACATCCAAACATGGCCTTGGTGTGCTGGTCAAGACTACAATAATCATACATCCAAACATGGCCTTGGTGTGCTGGTCAAGACTACAATAATCATACATCCAAATATGGCCTTGGTGTGCTGGTCAAGACTACAATAATCATACATCCAAACATGGCCATGGTGTGCTGGTCAAGACTACAATAATCATACATCCAAACATGGCCTTGGTGTGCTGGTCAAGACTACAATAATCATACATCCAAACATGGCCTTGGTGTGCTTATCAAGCCTACAATAATCATACATCCAAACATGGCCTTGGTGTGCTGGTCAAGACTACAATAATCATACATCCAAACATGTTCTTGGTGTGCTGGTCAAGACTACAATAATCATACATCCAAACATGGCCTTGGTGTGCTGGTCAAGACTACAATAATCATACATCCAAACATGGCCTTGGTTGCTGGTCAAGACTACAATAATCATACATCCAAACATGGCCTTGGTGTGCTGGTCAAGACTACAATAATCATACATCCAAACATGGCCTTGGTGTGCTGGTCAAGACTACAATCATACATCCAAACATGTTCTTGGTGTGCTGGTCAAGACTACAATAATCATACATCCAAACATGTTCTTGGTGTGCTGGTCAAGACTACAATAATCATACATCCAAACATGGCCTTGGTGTGCTGGTCAAGACTACAATAATCATACATCCAAACATGGCCTTGGTGTGCTGGTCAACACTACAATAATCATACATCCAAACATGGCCTTGGTGTGCTGGTCAAGACTACAATAATCATACATCCAAACATGTTCTTGGTGTGCTGGTCAAGACTACAATAATCATACATCCAAACATGGCCTTGGTGTGCTGGTCAAGACTACAATAATCATACATCCAAACATGGCCTTGGTGTGCTGGTCAAGACTACAATAATCATACATCCAAACATGGCTTTGTTGTGCTGGTCAAGACTACAATAATCATACATCCAAACATGGCCTTGGTGTGCTGGTCAAGACTACAATAATCATACATCCAAACATGGCCTTGGTGTGCTGGTCAAGACTACAATAATCATACATCCAAACATGTTCATGGTGTGCTTATCAAGCCTACAATAATCATACATCCAAACATGGCCGTGGTGTGCTGGTCAAGACTACAATAATCATACATCCAAACATGGCCCTGGTGTGCTGGACAAGACTACAATAATCATACATCCAAACATGGCCTTGGTGTGCTGGTCAAGACTACAATAATCATACATCCAAACATGTTCTTGGTGTGCTTGTCAAGACTACAATAATCATACATCCAAACATGGCCTTGGTGTGCTGGTCAAGACTACAATAATCATACATCCAAACATGGCCTTGGTGTGCTGGTCAAGACTACAATAATCATACATCCAAACATGGCCTTGGTGTGCTGGTCAAGACTACAATAATCATACATCCAAACATGGCCTTGGTGTGCTGGTCAAGACTACAATAAACATACATCCAAACATGGCCTTGGTGTGCTGGTCAAGACTACAATAATCATACATCCAAACATGGCCTTGGTGTGCTGGTCAAGACTACAATAATCATACATCCAAATATGGCCTTGGTGTGCTGGTCAAGACTACAATAATCATACATCCAAACTTGGCCCTGGTGTGCTGGTCAAGACTACAATAATCATACATCCAAACATGGCCTTGGTGTGCTGGTCAAGACTACAATAATCATACATCCAAACATGGCCTTGGTTGCTGGTCAAGACTACAATAATCATACATCCAAACATGGCCTTGGTGTGCTGGTCAAGACTACAATCATACATCCAAACATGTTCTTGGTGTGCTGGTCAAGACTACAATAATCATACATCCAAACATGTTCTTGGTGTGCTGGTCAAGACTACAATAATCATACATCCAAACATGGCCTTGGTGTGCTGGTCAAGACTACAATAATCATACATCCAAACATGGCCTTGGTGTGCTGGTCAACACTACAATAATCATACATCCAAACATGGCCTTGGTGTGCTGGTCAAGACTACAATAATCATACATCCAAACATGTTCTTGGTGTGCTGGTCAAGACTACAATAATCATACATCCAAACATGGCCTTGGTGTGCTGGTCAAGACTACAATAATCATACATCCAAACATGGCCTTGGTGTGCTGGTCAAGACTACAATAATCATACATCCAAACATGGCTTTGTTGTGCTGGTCAAGACTACAATAATCATACATCCAAACATGGCCTTGGTGTGCTGGTCAAGACTACAATAATCATACATCCAAACATGGCCTTGGTGTGCTGGTCAAGACTACAATAATCATACATCCAAACATGTTCTTGGTGTGCTTATCAAGCCTACAATAATCATACATCCAAACATGGCCGTGGTGTGCTGGTCAAGACTACAATAATCATACATCCAAACATGGCCCTGGTGTGCTGGACAAGACTACAATAATCATACATCCAAACATGGCCTTGGTGTGCTGGTCAAGACTACAATAATCCTACATCCAAACATGTTCTTGGTGTGCTTGTCAAGACTACAATAATCATACATCCAAACATGGCCTTGGTGTGCTGGTCAAGACTACAATAATCATACATCCAAACATGGCCTTAGTGTGCTGGTCAAGACTACAATAATCATACATCCAAACATGGCCTTGGTGTGCTGGTCAAGACTACAATAATCATACATCCAAACATGGCCTTGGTGTGCTGGTCAAGACTACAATAATCATACATCCAAACATGGCCTTGGTGTGCTGGTCAAGACTACAATAATCATACATCCAAACATGGCCTTGGTGTGCTGGTCAAGACTACAATAATCATACATCCAAACATGGCCTTGGTGTGCTGGTCAAGACTACAATAATCATACATCCAAACATGGCCTTGGTGTGCTGGTCAAGACTACAATAATCATACATCCAAACGTGGCCTTGGTGTGCTGGTCAAGACTACAATAATCATACATCCAAACATGGCCTTGGTGTGCTGGTCAAGACTACAATAATCATACATCCAAACATGGCCTTGGTGTGCTGGTCAAGACTACAATAATCATACATCCAAACATGGCCTTGGTGTGCTGGTCAAGACTACAATAATCATACATCCAAACATGGCCTTGGTGTGCTGGTCAAGACTACAATAATCATACATCCAAACATGGCCTTGGTGTGCTGGTCAAGACTACAATAATCATACATCCAAACATGGCCTTGGTGTGCTGGTCAAGACTACAATAATCATACATCCAAACATGGCCTTGGTGTGCTGGTCAAGACTACAATAATCATACATCCAAACATGGCCTTGGTGTGCTGGTCAAGACT
>CALYLW010002177.1:64148-121047 GCA_944989445.1 Ampullaceana balthica | reverse complement strand
TGACGAATGGCGAGTAGTGTGCAAATAAGCATGACGAATGGCGAGTAGTGTGCAAATAAGCATGACGAATGGCGAGTAGTGTGCAAATAAGCATGACGAATGGCGAGTAGTGTGCAAATAAGCATGACGAATGGCGAGTAGTGTGCAAATAAGCATGACGAATGGCGAGTAGTGTGCAAATAAGCATGACGAATGGCGAGTAGTGTGCAAATAAGCATGACGAATGGCGAGTAGTGTGCAAATAAGCATGACGAATGGCGAGTAGTGTGCAAATAAGCATGACGAATGGCGAGTAGTGTGCAAATAAGCATGACGAATGGCGAGTAGTGTGCAAATAAGCATGACGAATGGCGAGTAGTGTGCAAATAAGCATGACGAATGGCGAGTAGTGTGCAAATAAGCATGACGAATGGCGAGTAGTGTGCAAATAAGCATGACGAATGGCGAGTAGTGTGCAAATAAGCATGACGAATGGCGAGTAGTGTGCAAATAAGCATGACGAATGGCGAGTAGTGTGCAAATAAGCATGACGAATGGCGAGTAGTGTGCAAATAAGCATGACGAATGGCGAGTAGTGTGCAAATAAGCATGACGAATGGCGAGTAGTGTGCAAATAAGCATGACGAATGGCGAGTAGTGTGCAAATAAGCATGACGAATGGCGAGTAGTGTGCAAATAAGCATGACGAATGGCGAGTAGTGTGCAAATAAGCATGACGAATGGCGAGTAGTGTGCAAATAAGCATGACGAATGGCGAGTAGTGTGCAAATAAGCATGACGAATGGCGAGTAGTGTGCAAATAAGCATGACGAATGGCGAGTAGTGTGCAAATAAGCATGACGAATGGCGAGTAGTGTGCAAATAAGCATGACGAATGGCGAGTAGTGTGCAAATAAGCATGACGAATGGCGAGTAGTGTGCAAATAAGCATGACGAATGGCGAGTAGTGTGCAAATAAGCATGACGAATGGCGAGTAGTGTGCAAATAAGCATGACGAATGGCGAGTAGTGTGCAAATAAGCATGACGAATGGCGAGTAGTGTGCAAATAAGCATGACGAATGGCGAGTAGTGTGCAAATAAGCATGACGAATGGCGAGTAGTGTGCAAATAAGCATGACGAATGGCGAGTAGTGTGCAAATAAGCATGACGAATGGCGAGTAGTGTGCAAATAAGCATGACGAATGGCGAGTAGTGTGCAAATAAGCATGACGAATGGCGAGTAGTGTGCAAATAAGCATGACGAATGGCGAGTAGTGTGCAAATAAGCATGACGAATGGCGAGTAGTGTGCAAATAAGCATGACGAATGGCGAGTAGTGTGCAAATAAGCATGACGAATGGCGAGTAGTGTGCAAATAAGCATGACGAATGGCGAGTAGTGTGCAAATAAGCATGACGAATGGCGAGTAGTGTGCAAATAAGCATGACGAATGGCGAGTAGTGTGCAAATAAGCATGACGAATGGCGAGTAGTGTGCAAATAAGCATGACGAATGGCGAGTAGTGTGCAAATAAGCATGACGAATGGCGAGTAGTGTGCAAATAAGCATGACGAATGGCGAGTAGTGTGCAAATAAGCATGACGAATGGCGAGTAGTGTGCAAATAAGCATGACGAATGGCGAGTAGTGTGCAAATAAGCATGACGAATGGCGAGTAGTGTGCAAATAAGCATGACGAATGGCGAGTAGTGTGCAAATAAGCATGACGAATGGCGAGTAGTGTGCAAATAAGCATGACGAATGGCGAGTAGTGTGCAAATAAGCATGACGAATGGCGAGTAGTGTGCAAATAAGCATGACGAATGGCGAGTAGTGTGCAAATAAGCATGACGAATGGCGAGTAGTGTGCAAATAAGCATGACGAATGGCGAGTAGTGTGCAAATAAGCATGACGAATGGCGAGTAGTGTGCAAATAAGCATGACGAATGGCGAGTAGTGTGCAAATAAGCATGACGAATGGCGAGTAGTGTGCAAATAAGCATGACGAATGGCGAGTAGTGTGCAAATAAGCATGACGAATGGCGAGTAGTGTGCAAATAAGCATGACGAATGGCGAGTAGTGTGCAAATAAGCATGACGAATGGCGAGTAGTGTGCAAATAAGCATGACGAATGGCGAGTAGTGTGCAAATAAGCATGACGAATGGCGAGTAGTGTGCAAATAAGCATGACGAATGGCGAGTAGTGTGCAAATAAGCATGACGAATGGCGAGTAGTGTGCAAATAAGCATGACGAATGGCGAGTAGTGTGCAAATAAGCATGACGAATGGCGAGTAGTGTGCAAATAAGCATGACGAATGGCGAGTAGTGTGCAAATAAGCATGACGAATGGCGAGTAGTGTGCAAATAAGCATGACGAATGGCGAGTAGTGTGCAAATAAGCATGACGAATGGCGAGTAGTGTGCAAATAAGCATGACGAATGGCGAGTAGTGTGCAAATAAGCATGACGAATGGCGAGTAGTGTGCAAATAAGCATGACGAATGGCGAGTAGTGTGCAAATAAGCATGACGAATGGCGAGTAGTGTGCAAATAAGCATGACGAATGGCGAGTAGTGTGCAAATAAGCATGACGAATGGCGAGTAGTGTGCAAATAAGCATGACGAATGGCGAGTAGTGTGCAAATAAGCATGACGAATGGCGAGTAGTGTGCAAATAAGCATGACGAATGGCGAGTAGTGTGCAAATAAGCATGACGAATGGCGAGTAGTGTGCAAATAAGCATGACGAATGGCGAGTAGTGTGCAAATAAGCATGACGAATGGCGAGTAGTGTGCAAATAAGCATGACGAATGGCGAGTAGTGTGCAAATAAGCATGACGAATGGCGAGTAGTGTGCAAATAAGCATGACGAATGGCGAGTAGTGTGCAAATAAGCATGACGAATGGCGAGTAGTGTGCAAATAAGCATGACGAATGGCGAGTAGTGTGCAAATAAGCATGACGAATGGCGAGTAGTGTGCAAATAAGCATGACGAATGGCGAGTAGTGTGCAAATAAGCATGACGAATGGCGAGTAGTGTGCAAATAAGCATGACGAATGGCGAGTAGTGTGCAAATAAGCATGACGAATGGCGAGTAGTGTGCAAATAAGCATGACGAATGGCGAGTAGTGTGCAAATAAGCATGACGAATGGCGAGTAGTGTGCAAATAAGCATGACGAATGGCGAGTAGTGTGCAAATAAGCATGACGAATGGCGAGTAGTGTGCAAATAAGCATGACGAATGGCGAGTAGTGTGCAAATAAGCATGACGAATGGCGAGTAGTGTGCAAATAAGCATGACGAATGGCGAGTAGTGTGCAAATAAGCATGACGAATGGCGAGTAGTGTGCAAATAAGCATGACGAATGGCGAGTAGTGTGCAAATAAGCATGACGAATGGCGAGTAGTGTGCAAATAAGCATGACGAATGGCGAGTAGTGTGCAAATAAGCATGACGAATGGCGAGTAGTGTGCAAATAAGCATGACGAATGGCGAGTAGTGTGCAAATAAGCATGACGAATGGCGAGTAGTGTGCAAATAAGCATGACGAATGGCGAGTAGTGTGCAAATAAGCATGACGAATGGCGAGTAGTGTGCAAATAAGCATGACGAATGGCGAGTAGTGTGCAAATAAGCATGACGAATGGCGAGTAGTGTGCAAATAAGCATGACGAATGGCGAGTAGTGTGCAAATAAGCATGACGAATGGCGAGTAGTGTGCAAATAAGCATGACGAATGGCGAGTAGTGTGCAAATAAGCATGACGAATGGCGAGTAGTGTGCAAATAAGCATGACGAATGGCGAGTAGTGTGCAAATAAGCATGACGAATGGCGAGTAGTGTGCAAATAAGCATGACGAATGGCGAGTAGTGTGCAAATAAGCATGACGAATGGCGAGTAGTGTGCAAATAAGCATGACGAATGGCGAGTAGTGTGCAAATAAGCATGACGAATGGCGAGTAGTGTGCAAATAAGCATGACGAATGGCGAGTAGTGTGCAAATAAGCATGACGAATGGCGAGTAGTGTGCAAATAAGCATGACGAATGGCGAGTAGTGTGCAAATAAGCATGACGAATGGCGAGTAGTGTGCAAATAAGCATGACGAATGGCGAGTAGTGTGCAAATAAGCATGACGAATGGCGAGTAGTGTGCAAATAAGCATGACGAATGGCGAGTAGTGTGCAAATAAGCATGACGAATGGCGAGTAGTGTGCAAATAAGCATGACGAATGGCGAGTAGTGTGCAAATAAGCATGACGAATGGCGAGTAGTGTGCAAATAAGCATGACGAATGGCGAGTAGTGTGCAAATAAGCATGACGAATGGCGAGTAGTGTGCAAATAAGCATGACGAATGGCGAGTAGTGTGCAAATAAGCATGACGAATGGCGAGTAGTGTGCAAATAAGCATGACGAATGGCGAGTAGTGTGCAAATAAGCATGACGAATGGCGAGTAGTGTGCAAATAAGCATGACGAATGGCGAGTAGTGTGCAAATAAGCATGACGAATGGCGAGTAGTGTGCAAATAAGCATGACGAATGGCGAGTAGTGTGCAAATAAGCATGACGAATGGCGAGTAGTGTGCAAATAAGCATGACGAATGGCGAGTAGTGTGCAAATAAGCATGACGAATGGCGAGTAGTGTGCAAATAAGCATGACGAATGGCGAGTAGTGTGCAAATAAGCATGACGAATGGCGAGTAGTGTGCAAATAAGCATGACGAATGGCGAGTAGTGTGCAAATAAGCATGACGAATGGCGAGTAGTGTGCAAATAAGCATGACGAATGGCGAGTAGTGTGCAAATAAGCATGACGAATGGCGAGTAGTGTGCAAATAAGCATGACGAATGGCGAGTAGTGTGCAAATAAGCATGACGAATGGCGAGTAGTGTGCAAATAAGCATGACGAATGGCGAGTAGTGTGCAAATAAGCATGACGAATGGCGAGTAGTGTGCAAATAAGCATGACGAATGGCGAGTAGTGTGCAAATAAGCATGACGAATGGCGAGTAGTGTGCAAATAAGCATGACGAATGGCGAGTAGTGTGCAAATAAGCATGACGAATGGCGAGTAGTGTGCAAATAAGCATGACGAATGGCGAGTAGTGTGCAAATAAGCATGACGAATGGCGAGTAGTGTGCAAATAAGCATGACGAATGGCGAGTAGTGTGCAAATAAGCATGACGAATGGCGAGTAGTGTGCAAATAAGCATGACGAATGGCGAGTAGTGTGCAAATAAGCATGACGAATGGCGAGTAGTGTGCAAATAAGCATGACGAATGGCGAGTAGTGTGCAAATAAGCATGACGAATGGCGAGTAGTGTGCAAATAAGCATGACGAATGGCGAGTAGTGTGCAAATAAGCATGACGAATGGCGAGTAGTGTGCAAATAAGCATGACGAATGGCGAGTAGTGTGCAAATAAGCATGACGAATGGCGAGTAGTGTGCAAATAAGCATGACGAATGGCGAGTAGTGTGCAAATAAGCATGACGAATGGCGAGTAGTGTGCAAATAAGCATGACGAATGGCGAGTAGTGTGCAAATAAGCATGACGAATGGCGAGTAGTGTGCAAATAAGCATGACGAATGGCGAGTAGTGTGCAAATAAGCATGACGAATGGCGAGTAGTGTGCAAATAAGCATGACGAATGGCGAGTAGTGTGCAAATAAGCATGACGAATGGCGAGTAGTGTGCAAATAAGCATGACGAATGGCGAGTAGTGTGCAAATAAGCATGACGAATGGCGAGTAGTGTGCAAATAAGCATGACGAATGGCGAGTAGTGTGCAAATAAGCATGACGAATGGCGAGTAGTGTGCAAATAAGCATGACGAATGGCGAGTAGTGTGCAAATAAGCATGACGAATGGCGAGTAGTGTGCAAATAAGCATGACGAATGGCGAGTAGTGTGCAAATAAGCATGACGAATGGCGAGTAGTGTGCAAATAAGCATGACGAATGGCGAGTAGTGTGCAAATAAGCATGACGAATGGCGAGTAGTGTGCAAATAAGCATGACGAATGGCGAGTAGTGTGCAAATAAGCATGACGAATGGCGAGTAGTGTGCAAATAAGCATGACGAATGGCGAGTAGTGTGCAAATAAGCATGACGAATGGCGAGTGGTGTGCAAATAAGCATGACGAATGGCGAGTAGTGTGCAAATAAGCATGACGAATGGCGAGTAGTGTGCAAATAAGCATGACGAATGGCGAGTAGTGTGCAAATAAGCATGACGAATGGCGAGTAGTGTGCAAATAAGCATGACGAATGGCGAGTAGTGTGCAAATAAGCATGACGAATGGCGAGTAGTGTGCAAATAAGCATGACGAATGGCGAGTAGTGTGCAAATAAGCATGACGAATGGCGAGTAGTGTGCAAATAAGCATGACGAATGGCGAGTAGTGTGCAAATAAGCATGACGAATGGCGAGTAGTGTGCAAATAAGCATGACGAATGGCGAGTAGTGTGCAAATAAGCATGACGAATGACGAGTAGTGTGCAAATAAGCATGACGAATAGCGAGTAGTGTGCAAATAAGCATGACGAATGGCGAGTAGTGTGCAAATAAGCATGACGAATGGCGAGTAGTGTGCAAATAAGCATGACGAATGGCGAGTAGTGTGCAAATAAGCATGACGAATGGCGAGTAGTGTGCAAATAAGCATGACGAATGGCGAGTAGTGTGCAAATAAGCATGACGAATGGCGAGTGGTGTGCAAATAAGCATGACGAATGGCGAGTAGTGTGCAAATAAGCATGACGAATGGCGAGTAGTGTGCAAATAAGCATGACGAATGGCGAGTAGTGTGCAAATAAGCATGACGAATGGCGAGTGGTGTGCAAATAAGCATGACGAATGGCGAGTGGTGTGCAAATAAGCATGACGAATAGCGAGTAGTGTGCAAATAAGCATGACGAATGGCGAGTGGTGTGCAAATAAGCATGACGAATGGCGAGTGGTGTGCAAATAAGCATGACAAATGGTGAGTGGTGTGCAAATAAGCATGACGAATGGCGAGTGGTGTGCAAATAAGCATGACAAATGGCGAGTGGTGTGCAAATAAGCATGACGAATAGCGAGTAGTGTGCAAATAAGCATGACGAATGGCGAGTGGTGTGCAAATAAGCATGACGAATGGCGAGTAGTGTGCAAATAAGCATGACGAATAGCGAGTGGTGTGCAAATAAGCATGACGAATGGCGAGTGGCGTGCAAATTAGCATGACGAATAGCGAGTAGTGTGCAAATAAGCATGACGAATGGCGAGTGGTGTGCAAATAAGCATGACGAATGGCGAGTAGTGTGCAAATAAGCATGACGAATGGCGAGTGGTGCGCAAATAAGCATGACGAATGGCGAGTAGTGTGCAAATAAGCATGACGAATGACGAGTGGTGTGCAAATAAGCATGACGAATGGCGAGTAGTGTGCAAATAAGCATGACGAATGGCGAGTGGTGTGCAAATAAGCATGACGAATGGCGAGTAGTGTGCAAATAAGCATGACGAATGGCGAGTGGTGTGCAAATAAGCATGACGAATGGCGAGTGGTGTGCAAATAAGCATGACGAATAGCGAGTAGTGTGCAAATAAGCATGACGAATGGCGAGTGGTGTGCAAATAAGCATGACGAATGGCGAGTAGTGTGCAAATAAGCATGACGAATAGCGAGTGGTGTGCAAATAAGCATGACGAATAGCGAGTAGTGTGCAAATAAGCATGACGAATGGCGAGTGGTGTGCAAATAAGCATGACGAATGGCGAGTAGTGTGCAAATAAGCATGACGAATGGCGAGTAGTGTGCAAATAAGCATGATGAATGGCGAGTGGTGTGCAAATAAGCATGACGAATGGCGAGTAGTGTGCAAATAAGCATGATGAATGGCGAGTGGTGTGCAAATAAGCATGACGAATGGCGAGTAGTGTGCAAATAAGCATGACGAATGGCGAGTGGTGTGCAAATAAGCATGACGAATGGCGAGTAGTGTGCAAATAAGCATGACGAATGGCGAGTGGTGTGCAAATAAGCATGACGAATAGCGAGTAGTGTGCAAAAAAGCATGACGAATAGCGAGTGGTGTGCAAATAAGCATGACGAATGGCGCGTAGTGTCCAAATAAGCATGACGAATGGCGAGTAGTGTGCAAATAAGCATGACGAATGGCGAGTAGTGTGCAAATAAGCATGACGAATAGCGAGTAGTGTGCAAATAAGCATGACGAATAGCGAGTAGTGTGCAAATAAGCATGACGAATAGCGAGTAGTGTGCAAATAAGCATGACGAATAGCGAGTAGTGTGCAAATAAGCATGACGAATGGCGAATAGTGTGCAAATAAGCATGACGAATAGCGAGTAGTGTGCAAATAAGCTTGATAGCGAGTAGTGTGGAAATAAGCATGACGAATAGCGAGTAGTGTGCAAATAAGCATGACGAATGGCGAGTAGTGTGCAAATAAGCATGATAGCGAGTAGTGTGGAAATAAGCATGACGAATAGCGAGTAGTGTGCAAATAAGCATGACGAATGGCGAGTAGTGTGCAAATAAACATGACGAATGGCGAGTAGTGTGCAAATTAGCATGACGAATAGCGAGTAGTGTGCAAATAAGCATGACGAATAGCGAGTAGTGTGCAAATAAGCATGACGAATGGCGAGTAGTGTGCAAATAAGCATGATAGCGAGTAGTGTGCAAATAAGCATGACGAATGGCGAGTAGTGTGCAAATAAGCATGACGAATAGCGAGTAGTGTGCAAATAAGCATGACGAATGGCGAGTAGTGTGCAAATAAGCATGATAGCGAGTAGTGTGGAAATAAGCATGACGAATAGCGAGTAGTGTGCAAATAAGCATGACGAATGGCGAGTAGTGTGCAAATAAGCATGACGAATGGCGAGTAGTATGCAAATAAGCATGACGAATAGCGAGTAGTGTGCAAATAAGCATGACGAATAGCGAGTAGTGTGCAAATAAGCATGACGAATGGCGAGTAGTGTGCAAATAAGCATGACGAATAGCGAGTAGTGTGCAAATAAGCATGACGAATAGCGAGTAGTGTGCAAATAAGCATGACGAATAGCGAGTAGTGTGCAAATAAGCATGACGAATAGCGAGTAGTGTGCAAATAAGCATGACGAATAGCGAGTAGTGTGCAAATAAGCATGACGAATGGCGAGTAGTGTGCAAATAAGCATGACGAATGGCGAGTAGTGTGCAAATAAGCATGACGAATAGCGAGTAGTGTGCAAATAAGCATGTCGAATAGCGAGTAGTGTGCAAATAAGCATGACGAATAGCGAGTAGTGTGCAAATAAGCATGACGAATAGCGAGTAGTGTGCAAATAAGCATGACGAATAGCGAGTAGTGTGCAAATAAGCATGACGAATAGCGAGTAGTGTGCAAATAAGCATGACGAATGGCGAGTAGTGTGCAAATAAGCATGACGAATAGCGAGTAGTGTGCAAAAAAGCATGACGAATAGCGAGTAGTGTGCAAATAAACATGACGAATAGCGAGTAGTGTGCAAATAAGCATGACGAATGGCGAGTAGTGTGCAAATAAGCATGACGAATGGCGAGTAGTGTGCAAATAAGCATGACGAATAGCGAGTAGTGTGCAAATAAGCATGACGAATGGCGAGTATTGTGCAAATAAGCATGACGAATGGCGAGTAGTGTGCAAATAAGCATGACGAATGGCGAGTAGTGTGCAAATAAGCATGACGAATGGCGAGTAGTGTGCAAATAAGCATGACGAATGGCGAGTAGTGTGCAAATAAGCATGACGAATGGCGAGTAGTGTGCAAATAAGCATGACAAATGGCGAGTAGTGTGCAAATAAGCATGACGAATGGCGAGTAGTGTGCAAATAAGCATGACGAATGGCGAGTAGTGTGCAAATAAGCATGACGAATGGCAAGTAGTGTGCAAATAAGCATGACGAATAGCGAGTAGTGTGCAAATAAGCATGACGAATAGCGAGTAGTGTGCAAATAAGCATGACGAATGACCCTCGATTTGGTAAAAAAAAATCAGTTTATGGTTGGCAATCGAAAGTGATGGAGAAAGAGGGGAGTATCATCAAGGCCAACAATGCTTCTTTAGTTGACCTTCGTTGTTTCTTGACATAATTACATGCATTTTATAGTGTAGTGGTTATTACATACGTGGCTATTTTTGTAAACAATGATCAGCCCCTGCTGAAAGATAATTAAATTTTAAATAAATGTTTTTGTTTGTGCCCGTTCTTTTCCCCCTTTTTTTGTGAACATTACTTAGCAACATTGCAGTAAATTTTGTTTCTCAACATTGGGGTTAACTTCGGCGACGTCCTTTCCGTTATTCTCAGTGACGGAAAAGTAGTTAAACACTCTCCTCAACAATGCGCTCAGTACATGAATACTTCAGGTGTATATGGTGGCGAGGCAGAAATTATTGCATTGTCCGAAATACTTCCCGCTAGTATCATCATTTACTTCCGAGAATGTCCGCATACCTCTATTTGAGCTTACAATCCCGGTGAACATCTGTCCATGTAACTGCTGTTTAGCGATCCTTCCGATCATGGTCATTACGAAGTTTCATCGCCTCTCACACGTGATGACTTTCTTGTGCCATATATTAACAACATCGGTATGTCCACACGAATTATCACCTCCACCTTATCACAGTGATGTGACGTCACCTTGCCACTATCCTGATAAAAACGTACAACCACTTTTCAAAACACACTCTAATTAACGAACGGATTCCGCAGAAGAATTTCAACCCACCATATATTGATATTATTTACCGGAACAAGCACAAGACGAGTGCAAATAAGCATGACGGCTGACCCTCGCAAGGGTCGGCCAATCACAGTTTATGGTTAGCAAGCAAGGATCGTGCAGTGTTGAAGGCTGGAAGCTAAACGCATTGCGCATGTCTCGAGACCATAGATGCGTGGGTGGTTCCTCCGCCACCGAGGTTCACTCGCGTTGCTCTGATTTCTTCGATATGTAGTGTGTTTTCTTTTGTTCCCACGTTCTTTGCACTGTCTATGAGCAAGTCTGCAGCCGGTGGTCGTATCTAGTATGTATTTAAAATGCTGAAATTATAACATGCTTCGATTACAAATACGATAACGTCAAATTATAGCAAATATCCACGATGATTATTCTTTATCGAAGTCAAAAAATTGTTGATTAAATTATGTTTTCTTATATGTTCTAAAATCCATGACGGCTGATGGCGAAATTCGATTTCGTTATATTGTAAACACGTTTTTGCTTACTTATAAAATAAATGAGCTTGGCGTCTGTGTAGTTATTTTTTAAAACAAAAGAAATCACGAATTCAAAGAGAAACATTCGTAATATGCCACATTTGCTTTTTGTAAAAATAAATAACGACTTAACTGATAAGTTTTAAGAAATATCGTACTAATGTGGAGAGTACAGACTTAACTGATGAGTTTTAAGAAATATCATACTAATAGAGAGAGTGCAGCCTTAACTGATAAAATTTTATGAAATATCGTACTAATGGGGAGTATACAGACTCAAGACGACATATAATAACTGTGTTAATAACAAGAAGAATGTAGCTTGGAGAAATTTTCTAACAATTGTGTTAATAACAATGAAATTGGGGACCGTAGACTGTAGACACTTTATTACATTTGTATAAATAACAATGGGCGCGTAGAAATGTTATACTGTTGTAATAACATCTGTATACTCGTTTCTCTCTCTTGTATAACTGAAGGAAATCCATTTTCAGCCTTATTTACTATATCCAAAAACATATTTAGTTTATAAAATATTTCCTGTAAATTTTCTTGTAAAATTCAAATGCTAAAGAAAACACGAAAATATAAAACATAATCTCCTTATAGGATTCTATTTAATTAATGAACATTGAAATTAAGCAGGAAGAAATCTGATCATTGTTTACAAAAATAGCCACGGAAACCTCAATATTTACTTTGTCTCCTCTGAGAAATACTGAATATTTATATATATATATAAATATATTCTTTGATTGATACAGTTAATTTTAAATATATTCATTTTTTCAAGGAATTATCTCAGGAACTGGTCACATCAACTGTGTCAGTCAGAATTCACCGCCTAATATTTAAAGATGATACACTGAATGGTGATACTTAGTGTATCATTTATTCAAGTTGAATTTTTCTATAGTTAATCTTAGCAAAACAATTTGCATAATGTTATTAAATAGTGTACTATTATTAGGTAATTTATGAAACAAGTGTTCTATTTTAAAAGAATAAAAATATTTACCAAAAAATTATGTGATATATTTTATTCGATGTAGTTAAAAATAAAAGGAAAAAACACGATGTGAGAAACGCAAACATGATTTTGTAACGTTGGTTTTAGAAAAATGACCAATGTAGAAAAGAACTATCGCCATAAGACAATATTTTTAAAGACATTTTAGCAGGTTTACATCTAAAAAAATAACATAATGAATTTTATTAAAAATCGAAATTTGAAAAGCAGTAATTTCTAAGAAATCTTCCTAAGAAACCATTGAAAATAAGCTATTTAAGTGACTAAAGCCTACTGACTATGTGAGATAAACCGCTGCGGTAATTAATGGTCAGGACACTTTTTTTTAAGGTGACTTCAATAACAAAAAATTAAATGCCTTAAACGTCTTAAACGTGTCATACTATTTGAGATTGAAGAAGAATGGGGATTTCATATTATGATTTAGGTTGATAAAAAAATAACCCTACTTTTGGACATCCGAGTCTATTTACTAAACTATCGTAAAACTCTGGGGTATATCCCCAGTGTGTTTATAATGTATGCAGTCTACGTAACCTGTCAACTCTTGTTACCGTTACTTATTGCATTTTAATTGTTAAAAATCTTAGGAAAAAAAACAATAAGCAAACAAACAACCATGTACTTTTAGAGCAGCATAATAATCACAATGTAGTGATTTTAAATCAGTATATACGAATATATGCATGCAATAAAAAATATAGTTTAGCTATTAAAATGAAGAAATAGACATATTTTGCAAACACAAAAATATAATTACGAATGAATAAAATCATTTTTGGCGAGCTTTAAAATTTAGCTTCCCGTCAATGACGTTCTACAAAGCACCGGTGCTGATGTATTTAAAATGACTTTGTGTTGACAAAACTCAGCGAAGAAGAGGAACGTGAAAATCGTAAATAATTTATAAAAATCTATCAAAATATAGTTTAACATCTATGAGACATAGCATAAAAAAACTTTTTATGGAAATATTTCATTGTATATAAATTAAAAATAGACATAGTAAAATAGAGTTCTAAGAAAAAATTAATATTAGAAATCCTGTTTATTTACAAAAATATTAAAACCATTAAATGTATTTAATGACTATTATATATATATTTGTGTTACAAATTATGTCTACTGTTGTCTATTGCGGTAATACCTTTTTGATAGAAGGCATTCTATTTTATCCAAGTGGCACGCCACTTGACTTCGATTCCTATAATTTTGGGATTCAGTTTAAATAAATTTATAACCATTCTCTTATGGGCGATGTCCTAAAATGAGGCTATTATAAATTTTAATATCAGAACGTTTATAAAATAATTGTAACATACATGGGAAAAAATTGAATATTATCATGTTCATTGTTGTTCACATTGTTACATATTTTCTGCTATTTGTATGATTCTCTTGTGGTAACAATAATATTAATGTTCTTAAAATATTTGTTACTGTACCTATCTTATCTTATTGATTACGGACGCTCCTTCTATACAGAAGTATATTGTGTATTATCGATGCTTCCAAAGAAAAAATGGAATATAAAAAGGAGTAATAAGCACTTGTCTAAGATCGAGGCCAATTGGAGCACACTTAGAGGGTAATTTTATATTAGAACTTTTTAAAAGTTACTTGTCTTTGTTATGGCTGGCTTCAATAATATTACCCAGCAATGGTTGGCGTGAACTCTAGCTTAGCCACTGTTAATGTACTTTTGACATAAATGAAACAGAGAACGTGTAAATCATAACAAAAATAAGAATGGATCGTATTAAAATTTCAGATTGATCGAACGAGTTTATCTCAATATAAGTCAATGTAGCGACCTGCTTTGTTTAAAATCACGTGTCTCGCTGAGGTAAGTCCAGCCATCCGTGACCACACCATTTTTTACAGCAATGGGAGATCAGTCGATTTCAGTCTGTAAATGTTTGTCACGTTTGAATATAATCAATACTTTTAGTTGTCTCATATATAAGGTATTTATAGTCAAAAACTTTGTTTTTAAGGGGTTGTTACATTTTTTAATTAATTTTTTTTTGCAAAAGTTTATGACCTTTATACTCTTTTAATTATACATGATCTGGACAAACAATAACAAATGCATCCGCTAAAATACACATTGATTTTAACATGTGTTTTGAACGTCATCGTACCTATGAAATCTGGAGGTCCATTGTTTTTAAATATATTATATAAATACTAGCGTAATTGGACAATATAAAAGGCAATGTGGTAAAATAGTCCTTTCTAAAGTTGCTTACATTCTCTCTGTCCCCGCTAACTCTATTTACCTTTGCCAGCACACGGCTTGCTGTGGTGGTCACTGAGTATAGCCTCGCACATTATGTTTGATATTGTGAATTGTTCTTTGGAATATGTATTTAGTTATGTGTGAGTTAATTTCTTTTAAAATTTTTGGTGGGGGTTCCAATATTGTTCCTGCATATATTGTTTTGGGGATGACATATGTGTTTATTAATGTGCTCCTTCCAAAAATTGTTTGTGCTGTGTATGTGTTGCTGTCAATAATTTTTTTAATTGGTTGTTCAATATTCCTCCATATTTCAGTGTTTGTCTGTGTCTGATTATTGGAATAAAAGATCCCATAAATTCTAAGACTCTCCTTCCTAATTATGACTAAAGGGAAATATTGTATATTATGCCATGTCCACATCTTCAGGATATTTTTGGCAAAAAGCTCTAAGTGCTTCACAAATCATTTCTGCTGTATCTAATCATTTTTTTAAGATTTTAAAGATGCTGTCTGTACAAGACTTAATTCTAATAAATGTACCAAATGTTTTTAATCTGAACGTGTCTCTTGGGTCAAGGTTCTCAAAATCGTCATCTTTATCATCACTTATATGGCTTCTTCTATATAGGCTTTTTTGCAAATATCCTCTGCATTATCATTGCTACGCCTTCTTCAACATCTGAATTTCTTTTTATCTACTTCAACCATTTTTCCCTTAGCTTTTTCGTTAACATGATCTAACACAGTTGTTCTCAACCTTTTCAGATTCACGGACCACTTTAAAAAAGTGTGTCTTAGCCGCGGACCACTACTGAAAATAAATTGTGCTGTTGCCGTGCTTGAAATGTATCTATAAATATACTTTGTATATAAATAGTTACTAGTATACATGTCAGGAACAGTATAATAAAATGATATGATTTGCGTGCTCCAAAAACAATATTGCATGGAAACAGACTGTACTGACTGTCTTTTGTAATGAACAATTGTCGCTTATGTTAGTCTTATACTTATAGTATTATTTATTTCTTATTGCTCACTAAAAAAAGTTAAGTCATAAATAGTAGTTAGCATATTAAAATGCTACATTAGTTTATTTAGTGCGAGCCTTGAGGCTGTACATTTGAGCACATTATATTCAAACAAGGTGTACTACTTGAAAGACGCCATCGTAGTTCATCTTCAACTTCAAGTCGGGAACGATTTTTTTTTGACTGCAACCAATTAAAAAATCCACAATCACAAAGATATGATGTTGCAAGCGGTAAAAGTATTTAAAAAGATTTCTGAGACAGTTCTGAGTAATCCATAATTTCAAAAAGCTCACTTTCTGATGCGCCATATTCAAAGTAGTATCGCTGGTCAGGTCAATAAATTCTTTTAAATTCAATGTTGGTAAATTTAACGAGTCAATGTGTTCAAGAAACGGACTGAAAACCAACGAAAACTCTGAACGTTCAAATCACCAAAGTTGAAGTTCAATTGATCCTGCGGTGATTGAATTTGGCCAGAAATCAAATTTCTCTACAGTTGCTTATTGTTTTCAGCATTTTCTGGTTTATTGGTAAACTCATACAATTGATCAATCATGTCAAAGTTACCTTAAAATAATCTTGTTTTATAAAGATCAAGCTTTTTGTAAAATTTGACACTTTGTCACTAGAGTCATTAAATGTGTCAGCGTTCCTTGCAGAGATGAATTAAATTTATTAAGCTCTTCAAAATATCCAAGTAATCCAGAACATCAAGCCATAAGCGGACATATTACACGCTCTGATCTGAGTTGATCATTTTCAATCAAAACATATAAACCCAAAGCGTGAATATTCTTCATCACAACGTCGTATATTCGTATTTTTTTTCTCCGCAAATGAATTTGATTCACACACATATTTTGAGGATGAGTCTGAGCAATAATTTGTGTCCTTATGTTTAGTTGTTTTCTTTATTCTAAATTTATCCATGTGTCAATCAATTTAATTTATTAATTACTTTAATAATTGTAATATCAATTTAAGGCTAATTTAATAAATGGTTTCAATGAATTATTTTTTAATGTTAATAGCAACTATAGTATTCTAGAATCTAGTGTGACATCATGTGATTTCCGTTATAGCTAAAAGAAAGCAGAATCAAAACATTATTTTAGGTGCTATGCTATCGCCCTCGAGTGATTAAAATTAATCAATATATTCAAAAATTGACAACCTGTTTCCCTTTTCGTGTTTTTAATTTAACAAAATTAATATTTTATCATTTGCTCGCGGACCACCAGGCACATCCCCGCGGACCACTAGTGGTCCTCGGACCACAGGTTGAGAACCACTGATCTAACACATTCATGAAACATTTTTTAAAAATCTGAAAGTAAAGTATACACTTGCCTACATACATATCATCTGACAGTTAAACCACTCTCTGCCGTAGTAATTATGTCAGCGACAACTCGTTCAAGAACATTTATTCCCATACTGACCGTATTATTGATCTTTTCTGATAGGTCTATTTAGAAGTCAATTGTGGAGCCCAGGCGCGGATTAAGACTGCACGGGGCCCCTGGCTGCAATTCAAACTGGGGCCCTATCCAGCTAGGGGGGCGTCCATAAAGTACGTCACGCTATTTTTGACAATTTTACCCCCCTCCCCCCTGTCACAAACTGTCACAAATCTCAGAACACCATTAAGTACGTCATACTTTCAAACAAAAATGTTTGTCTTTCTTAACAAAATAATTTAAATTTAATATAAAACACCGTGACGTCAGTCGCGGCCGGACCCCCCTCCCCCTGTCACAAACTGACACACTTTCTTACACCCCCTACCCCCTCTGGAGCGTGACGTACTTTATGGACGCGCCCTAGCGTCCCTTTAAATAAAATGGTTGCTAGCAGCCTGCAACTTGTAACAAGATAGTCCATAGATTCCTTGTTCATAATGTGTCTGTACTCCGGGATCGGATTCATCAAAAAACCGAACACAAAGAAAGAACTGTTTGTCTGGAAACTAAAATTGAGTATAAAAAGATAAATTAAAACAAAAGAGAAATGAAAAAAAAACATATGCCCCCGCCGGGAATCGTACCCGTTATCTCTTGCACTACATTACAACACGTAGCAACAAGACCACGAGATCCTGACGATTGAACAAAATTTAAAAGATTTAAATAGTATTCATTAATAATTTCTCTTATTGAGCCATTCAGATCAAGTTTTTCGATACTGAGGTACCGGGTCCGAATAGCGATCAGATTAAGAGATAAGATTTTATTAATTTGCTGAATTTATGATATTGTTAGGGATTCATGCAAACATTTGTCCACCTTTATTATAAATTGGACTAAATTTGGGGGCCCCTAAATCATGGGGGCCCCTGGCTTTAGCCCGTTCAGCCCTCCCCCTCTTAATCCGCCATAGGTGGAGCCACGTTTCTTTGTAAGATATGTTATCAAAACTGTTCTATGGTCTAAGAGTTTTTATGACTTTGAACTAAAAAGATGTTGCGCAAGTCATAAAACATGTAAGTGTTTACGACAGTAACTTACTCAAACAATTTGTGGGGGTTCCCGAAAAGTGGAAGCCCTACGCTATAGTTTGATTAGCGTATAGGTGAATACAGCACTGTGTATACCAGGGGTAAGAGAAAACTAGTAATTCATTACCACAGTATCGCTTATTATAAAGGGGACGAAGTTAAGTGGCAAGGCACTTATAAAAAAAATTGTAGATCAAAACCGTGTGCATAATAGAACATGGTGTACAACAACCAGACATAAAATATGTGACAGTGATTAAATTAAATTCACAGTTTTCCATAATTTTAATGAAAAATAATTTTAAAAATCCCCTTTTCGTAAAATTAAATATTACTGTATGTATAATTTAATGTGAAGTAAAACATAAGATTTACGTAAAACAAATAAAGAATACTGTTTATCATAGACTATCTAGAAACATTGAATACAAGTTAAAGAAATTGTTTTATGATACTCTCATTTATCTTGTGGATTAATTTGTTTTTACGTACAATATCATATAAATAGATCATTACTGGTGCTTTTTGGTGTCACGTCAGACAAGACAAAGAAAGCTGTTTAATGCTAAGATTTTTCCTTGTTCATTACTTTTACAAATTATTTTTTATTAATACATTTATATAGTTTAAAAGTTATTTGTTCTCTATATCCTTTTAAATTTAAATAATATTTATGTAATAAAGCAAAGTTTTCATTTAACAATTACTGATTATTTCATTGTCGATTTCCGACGATTCTGTAAACACTAACACGCACACATATTATACAGATTTAAGTAATGTCCACAATCTAAAGTAGACTGCATATACAACAATAATATATATGTTTTAAATACAAACTTGATACTATTATAAAGTAGACTTGTATCTATAAAAATTTACCTAAAATAACGAGCTAAAAGCTCGTCAAAAGAAAGTTAAAATAATGCAAAGATCAATAATTGTTTAACGGAGTTTACCAAACGAATCTATTCCTTAAAGTATTATGCTACTTTAAACATGTATTTCTTCGTTTATTAAAAAAATTATTTACTTACTCTTAAGACTTATACAAAATATATTAATTTTGGAAACTATTTAACATAACTGAGGTTTATGAATCGAGAATGCATACAGAGTGTCTGGTAGATTTACGTTTTAAGATATAATTGTTGTGTCACATGATATATACACAATCCTGTCTGGTCGGCAGGTAGCTGGAATAACGGCTTTTTTGGTATTAATCTACGGAAGAAAAAATATATATTTCTATGTTGGTATTTACTTAATAAGAAACATGAAAGAAGAAGAAAAAAATAGTATCAAATGTTAAAGTAATAAAAAAGAGGTTTATGAAGCCATGTTAAACATAAAATAAATTGTAAGAAATTGAATTTTTCAGTTGAACTTCCATTTAAAGTAGCGCGTTTTGATATGACGTCACATTTCGTATACACCTCCTCCCCTTCGTAACACATCGTAACAAATGTGTGAATCCCTCTCCACCCTTATTGCGCGTGGCCCCGTCTCCCCCATCTAGGCGCGTGACCCCCTCTCTCCCCTCTAGGTGCGTGACCCCCTCTAGGCGCGTGACGTCATTATTTCTTAGTTTTAAAGCAATACAAGGGAATGTACCACATTTAACCACACCGAGTCTGTTGGAGACGTCGTGATTACCTCTCTTGTATGATGCACGTCAACTCAATATGTTAAAAAAAATGTTTGGAAAAAAATAATCTCTTGAGCTTACAGAGTAAACAGTGATGATTAAATGTGATTTTTGTTAATAATGACACGTATGTTGCCGATTATCTTATCGTAACGGGTAATAAGTTAATACTAAATAACTGAAATTAATGTTAACTGATCCTGATTTTAAAAAAAGGCATGATTTATCGCAAAAAAATTACGAACATTTTTTTGTTAATCTCAAAATAAAATAACAACTTAATGGTTTCTTTGAATTAGCTCTCTTCTGAGACCGTTTCAATGCAGGACGGGTAACATGCTATGATATACCGTAGTTTTAAAAGGTGATTTTAAAAAATTCTATAGTTATGATTTACTGAAAAGTTAAAGATATGTAATTTAAGAAACAAAAACATGGTACCAAAGCAAAAACGATAATGGCCTTTTACCAGTTTTATTAATGGACATATAAATACGAGTCTGTAGTAATGAGTAAATTTTAAGAGGGTTAACGGACATATAAAAGTTACTAAGATTGAAGTAGAACCTTTTATATTCTACATTTTCGGAGGAAGGGGCTGACCTTTGCGAGGTCCTCTGGATAAGTAGGGTAAGCGAGTCCCGAAACTAACAGTCCCGACGAGGAACGTCGAAGTCCCACTAGGGTTAGCAAAGCAGGTAGACAGATGATTACAGTCACTGCACGTATCTTAGACGTGGGCCCCGTGGTGGAGAATATCCCCGTCAATGATGATAACCATTGTACCCGTTGAAGGGTCGGGTCATCCGAAGCGAACGTTTCGTCCCCCTTTCTAGCTATTATCAGTGAACGGCACTGTTTGTGCGGCTGCCATCTGCCCAAAAGACCCCCTCTTTTAAGGGATCGTCTCGGGGTAGTCCCAGTCGGCTAGCTCTCCTCGAAGGAGGGGATAAAGTTGCCGGGGAATTCCCCGATGGGTTCTATAAGAGTCTTAGTCACTCGGGGCCTTTTGAGCCATTTCAAATGTCACATATTCTACATTAAAAACTTACAAAACAATAATTGCTTTGGGCATAACTAGTGACGTCATTTACCATTATTCTGTATCGCGATTAAAAATAAATAAACTAAATGGCTTTCATTTATTCTTTTTTTTGGTCTAATTACTTAATTTAATCTAAAAATAACACATCACTTTTTACACATGTTTATGTTATCTAAGTGATAACGTATGTGCATTTATTTGTTTAGGCTTTGGTGCGTTACTCATCTAAATCTCTTTTATCACGACAGATATGAGTGAGTTATAGAGGTATAAAGGGAAATAATATGTTGCTTTCTTGTTAAGTTTTTAAAATAGAAAAAAATATTTTCCTTATCCATGTGTTTTTTTTAAAATAATACTTCTTATTTCTCTTTTCTTATGCAAATTGCTCTAGAGTCTTGAAAATATTTTCATTTCAGTTATATTATTATTATTATTTTGTTTCTAAGGGAACTATGAATTTAGTGACAATCATAGATACGTAACTGACATGTAAACGTAACCAGCTCGACTTTAATCTAATCTGCGACTGTGTGCAACTAATTGTTTATGTTGATTCTTTCTGATATATTGTGATCTATTTAACATAATAAATAGAAGTATAAAACAGATTTTTAAAAGCCACGTTTTTATAAGCGGACTAAAAAGAATTTTTTTTTCCACAGCATTGTGAAGAAAAAAACTTTTTCTGGATTGATAAAAATTTCAAACGTATATGCTCAAGTACTATGATGTAATATGACTAAAAACGTTGGGCGGGCGCTTCTCAGGCTTATCAATTCACTCATTTTCTTACTCGTCATTTGTAAACCCTAATCATTTTAGCCAAATGCCTAAAACGTGGGGCATGTCTTGAGACCAGCAATACTTTTTACATTCATGTTTCGTTGTTCATTCACGGAGTAAATGTATTTCGTAGTGTATTGGTTATTACCTCCCCTGACGTGCGGCAAGTCTTAGGTTTAAGACCCAGCGGCAACATTTTTTTTTAATTTAAAAATGTTTATGTTTATGCCCGTTCTTTTCCCTCTTTCTTAGTGAAGATAAACACCGCTTCGCAAGCATTTTACGAAAAAAAAAGCTTTTTCAATGTCATACTAATTCCTTCATCAGGTAACTGTCTGTTTCTATCGGTCGCATATTTCTGGGAAAAGATCATAGACGAAGGCGTTGCTCTCCAACTTCGCAACACGGCTGTACTATTTGTTTCTCAATATTGGTATAACTTTGGCGACGTGCTCTCCTTTGTCGTCAGTAATCAAACACTCTCCTCAATAATACGCTCAGTACATGAATACTTCAGGAATGTATGGTGTCGAGGCAGAAATTGTTGCGATGTCCGAAATACTTCCCAAAAATGTCCCATCAACGTTCACTCGCGTAGTCTCAGTTTGTTCGTGCTAAAGTTTGTGTTCTTCCACCCCCCCCCCGACCTTTTCTTTGCCCTATCTATGAGTAAGTCTGCGGCCTATGCTACGCCGCATGTAGGATCTAGTATTAATTATTTTACGTCATTTGCACGGTCATAAAAAATGAAATTGGATTATTCGCTAAATTCATACAAACTTGTTTTAAGCTAAAAATACTAAGAACGAACAAATAACATGATCATTTCACAGACGTGAGTGTGAGTATTATAAAAAAAAATAATCAATTTACATAATTTGCAATGTGACGTCTGTCTGTCCGTGACGCTACTAATTTAAGAAAGCAGTGCACCAAATTACTGCACCAAAAATAACTATTTTCAAACGTTCCGCATAAAATTGTGCAATATGAAAATAAATGAATAAAATAAAAGTAAATAAAAATTCTGTATTACATTATTTTATATTCTGATGTGTATTTTTTCAAAATAAATATATTTCAACTGAAATGTATTTATTTTGAAAACTTCCGTCATTTTTGACGGACAATACATTAGTAAATAAATAAAACAGAAAAAAATTATTACATTTAATCGACATGTGTGAACAATATACAGAAACTTCAAAGCCAATAATAAAAAGAACATAGTTAATAAATTTTAGGCAGCATTTACAACTAAAGGATAATTGTTTAAAAGAGTTCTTACAAATATGTACATCAATGATGGAATTAAATAAACCCAAAAGTGAGACAACGTAAATCAAATTTTAAAGATATGTCCTTTTAAATTCACGATGGAAAATGATTACTTCTTCCTATGACTGGTATTGGGGCAGTATGAGTCAATATGTAAATGTAGGTATATTGAGAAGAATGTATTTTATCAGCTATGTGTTAATTCTTCCTTAATTTAATACAGCTTATTGGACTTGAAAAATGAAACAGATTTTCGTAATTTTACTTTGCTAACAATTTTGAATACATACACGTTTCTTATTCTCTAATTCTCACATTGACAACTCAACTCTCCATCTGAGTCAGCTGAATTATCTTGTTTAATGCTTGGGGGCCGTCCGTAAATGACGTAACTCACTTAGGGAGGGGGGTGCGTCCCCACTTTTGTGAAGATGCGTGACGATGGGGCGGGGGGATTTTAAGAATTGGGACGGCACGTCAAAACACAAAAAATCAAAGTTTCCCTTAACTATTCGATTTCTTACTATTTATTTTATAATGTTTTACATGGATTCACGCTTGTTGCGATATTAGAGTGCAGCCATACACTAAATACATACTTAAATGACAAAAAAGTGACTTGAAACATGCTCATGTCCAAATAGAAAAGACTACTTTTAGGAGGAGGGGTCTCTACACTTGGTCAGGAATGGAAAGGTTCGGTATTCAGGGGAGAGCTGCTACTCAAATTAATTCACCTAAAAATGTTTTTCCCAAAATTGCATGACGTAATTTATTTTAACTCCACAAAAAAAAACCCTTGATACATTTATTTGTTTTTTTTTAAATACTCAATAATTTTAGTAGGTACGAGAGTCAGTGTATGAAGCAGAGGCGTTCCCCAGGATTGGTGTCCCCCAGTGTGGCAGTTCATGATGTTACCCCCCTCACGACTAACCCCATAGATCTGCTCCGAGTCTTCCAGTGCCAGGTAACAGGAGCATATAACCAATTTTACATTTTGGTGTAACTCCTTGTCATGGTGAGGTCAGCACCACACGCATCTCCCCCTAGTGACGCCTCTGGTATGAAGGCCACAATTTCAATAAACAGTTCTTTCAGTCTGAGTCACATGCTGGACAGTTCAAACCCCTTTGTTAACACTCGTCACACTTCGATGGCCATGGAATGGACTTTCGTGCTGACCTGCTTAAATAAAGATATTTCCATGAAACTGGAGCAAACCAGTTGTGTTTTGTATGTAAACATGTTGGAAAATTTGGATCGACACCTCTATTGCGCTCCTATTTGCTGAATTTTACACTGTCATTTCATTGGTTGCTATAAAATAAGCGGGTTAACTCAAAACGGATATACGGCCAATCAGTGTCGTCATCCACTGCGAGAAGCGGTTTTTGGGAGTTGTTCGAGTCCATGTACACAGCTGATCGGATTCCGTCATCCTCATTTCGCTAAATACAAAGTTCTAAGGTAAACTAATGTTATGTTTTTATGTTATATTTTGAAATACTCTTGAGTGATGATCCAAAGGAATAGTTCGGATTTTTTTTCGCTCGTGATGCATGTATAAAATTGCCCCCCCCCACATTAAATTTTATCCTTGTTCACTAATAATATTGTTGTGATATACCCGTTGTTCTGCGACGTCTCCTCAGGCACAGGCCTATTCACACCCTTTTTAATAACATCTATATTTGTTTATCTAAAATCCTGATTGAAGTCTCACCCATTTTTGTCCGTTTCATTCCCTTATTATCTTGTTATGTTGTAAGCCTAACTTGGACATCCGTCGATGATGATGAATGTGACGTCATATTGGAAGGGGTCTAAAGTTTTGTGACGAGGTGTGTTGAGAAAGGAGGGGAGTAAACATTGGCAAAAATCACGTGAGGTCATTTATGGACCTCCCCTTTTAATACATTTTCATGTCAATAAAATTATAGCTCTAATACTGCATTTCGTATCTCTAGAATAACAAACGTATTATTATGTTCGACCCTGTTAGCTTATCTGTCTAGATACATTGCATGATGAAGACAATAAAACTATAATAAATAAGTTTAATACGTAGCGATCAAGGGAAAAAATTAGTTGTTTTTTTTCAAAATAATTTAAATTATTACTAAATTTTGAAAACATTACATTTTGTAGTAAAATGTTTTGATATAATATCTGTTATTGTAGTGAAGAAATAAAATATAAATTAACAAATTATCCCTTAAATTTAAATAGCAATTATGTCATCATTCCGATTCAAGTTCATTCAACCAAACTTATTACGACACGTATAAACATATAATTGACAATTGAAACGCAGCGACACTACCTGATCAGACTGCTCACAATGTAGCTATAGTGAAAGTGGAATCAACTTTTTTCGTTTCTAATTAAAAATTGAGATATATTTTTGTTCAAATTTCAAGTAATAAAAATGATATATTTCTATATAGAAACATAGAAGCGCATAGTTGACATAAGAAGGCGGCAAAAATAAAAGCAATATGAGAGGGCAGCAGTGCTGTTAGCGAAAAGTTTTGGAAAAATAGCGCCCTAAAAAAATAAAAATGCTATACTTTTATTTAAGGTATTACTATGTTCTAGACAACTATGTATAGCATATTAGGTCCATTAATGGTTAAAAATAGTGTTACATTAATCGGGAAAAAATGAATTGATTAAATTCAATTAATTTTATTTTTATCACGATAATATAGATCCAATTAAGTCGCGATTTATTATTCCTCGAGATATTTTAAGTCATGGTAATTCCACGGCTCCCAAATTTTGTAACGTAGCAAAGCAAATTCTTTCTGCTATGCAAGAAATAAGGAGGAAAATCCTTTTTGTTTACGTATGCACGTCTAAATAAATAATATTATTGTGAGGGAAAAGTATGTATTAAGTTTTTTTTTAAATATTAACAAATTGGAAAAAAGAAATATAAGACATATTTTATTAAATAGTTATCGATTAAATAAATATTATTCGATTAATTTTTTAAAGATTAATCGATTAATTAATCGTTAACTTCCGCAGCCCTATAATATATACTTACATCTGCTTTTATCTATCAATCATGTCACTCATGTAATCTCCCTTATAAGTGGCAATCTTATCAGTATTATGGGCATCATTCTAATCTCATTTATTACATACGCTCGTTGCATACAGACAATTATAGAGTCCTACCTTTATCTAATATTCTCTGTCTAGTCTTCCATTATTATGTGAGTTTTAAATGTTGATAGATCGTTGATTTCCCTTGTTTAATCACGACGTAAGAACCAGAATTTAACGTGTTTGTTGTTGTATATGGAATAGGAAGATAGGTTGTTTTTTTAAAACTATGCCCTAGGGTTGTATTAGAATATCTGTTACGGTATTTTCAAGTTAGAATTAATAGCCTTATAATAGTATTGCATCTTTGTTCTTTCATTTAATGCTTTTATGTTTAATGATTTATTTTTAAAAAATGATGCCAGTCTTGTCAATTTTGTATATCCTCCAGTAATAAATCTGCCAGCATGTGTTGGTTTTTTTATCTATGTCTCTAATTAATACTGATCGGTGTTGCTATTACATGCATGTCTGTCCATAGTTCTTGACCTGTTGTTTTGACATAATTCTCTCCCTGTTTGTCGAAGATTTTAAAGAGTAATTATTCCTGTCTATACTGTGTATAATTGAGAGAATATTCTCTCAACGCATACAGAAGACAATGTTAGAGCTGTTAATTGTGTCATAAATCAAAACAAATTGAATATTTCGAGTTATTTGAACTGTTTTATCTTGTACCAGAATTTTTCCAGACAGATGGCACTGTAGAAGCGCCACCTTTCGAATTCAGTGGCCTAGATTCAAAGTCTGCCCTTCAATAGTCTTTCATATATTCATGATTTTAAGTTGGAAGAATTAAACTTAAATTTAATATATACTTTTAGAAAAAGTTATGTTAAAAAAAGTATATTAACAGTGGAACAAGTTACAATGTTCCCTCTAATGTTCGTTGGTCCGTGTGAAAAGAAAAAAAATGTTCAAAGTTGCAGAGTATATTCATTTTTCTGCATTATTTTACATTAGCTGCGCGGTATTTCTAAACTATTGCGCGGTTTCGGTCAAATAACTGGACAGTGATGTAATTTAATGTGAACATTGCTAACCTAGATTTAGTGCCAATGAGATTTAGGTGACAACATTGACGCCTGGTGCCACTACCAATGAAAAAACTCTTCAAAGGTCACTAAGTTGTCCCTCTTATTTAAAAAAAATTGTTGCCGCCACTTAGCTTCAATCTTATCACAGTGCATATTATAACTAAACATAATTCAATCTCTTGTTAAAAAGCCACGGTAAGTTCTTTGCCACATCTTTGAAAGCAATCGTCTAAAAACAATCGAATTTACTATCGAAGAACCCATGTAGATTATATTATTTCAATTATTTTTATTTACAAATTATTTAAAAGAAATAAAAGTAACAAAGAGTGTTGAAACGTATTTAATTGGTCTTTCCATTTACACGTACATTTTCTGCCATTTCATTACTTTATGCATCTATAGAATTGTCTATGTTCTTTTTTTTTAAAAATAATACTCCATATCTGTAATTTCAATCCTCACACACACACACTTTATCTCGGGCACACACACACACACACACTTTATCTCGGGCACACACACACACACACACTTATACTCACACGCGAACACTGGAGCGCTGGCACACAAATCGGGATATAAACTTTAAAAAAAAATCACATCAAATAGATCACGGATCATTTTGCATCGTTCCCTTTTCACAAATTAATATAAGCTCAATCAATGACATCACGTCTTAATATTTTACAGCGAGTATTAGGCTCTGTTAATCTCGACACTAAAATGTTCATTATTTTACGTCTTAATTTTCAAAATTTGTATAGGGTGTTAACCCGCACCTGACGGACGCGCCGAGGCGCATTACATAATAGACAACTGTGTATATCTTTTTTCTGCCAGTACCGCACTAAAAAGCACCTGTACTGATCTGTTTAGTATTACATTTTACATAAGACAAATTAGGGAGTGGGAATTGATGAACAGATTAATCCAATCTGCATTCTAACGAATGGAACAGAACGCACCTTACGAGACTGTGAGATGTAAAATTATAGAAGTTACTTTAATTTTGTAAATATTCTGTTATAATGTCTTCCGAGTATACAAACACAACTAAACAAAGTCTGTATCCGTTTTAAGAAAAAAATATCAAAATTCTTATGGAATTGTGGTTATTCATTATATAAAAAGACCAAATAATTATTTCAGGATGTGCATAGCTGTAAAGAAGAAATATACAAATAGAAGTTCACGAAGATATGGACTACAGCGTCACATTAAATGCACCAGTACTCAACACAACGAATGTTAAAATTATAATTCATGACGTCATTTACCATTATTGAGATGGAGAAAATATATTTGTTTAAACAAACTGTTATTGGTATTATTTCCTTACAGCATTGTTGCATGACCGCAAGCCATAAACTAACTTTCATCATGTATTTACTATAATATGAGAAGACAAATGATTGAAATGAATTGTTTCATGGATAAGCGTAGTACGCAATAATCTTCTGTTTAGAAGAAGCGTCTGTAACTGATAAAATATTTTTTTAAAACTATTACTCACATTTTTACACTGTCAGGTGTGTCCCAATTGATCATATCATATATATAAACATATATACTAGCAGATCCGTCGTGCGTTGCAACGATCTCATTAAAAATGAATAAATTGAAAGAAACCAATGATTGGTATGTTTTAAAAGAATTATGCCATAAACTCTCGGCGAAGTGAGCAAAAAAAAAGTACAAGTTTAATAGCAAACTGATAAATAAATTAATAATTAAAAAGCTTACAAAATGAAAAACGATATTAAGGGGCCCAGCAAAAAGATGAGTCATAATTTAATTTTTTTATTGCCATTGTACTCAAGCTAAATTTCTCAATATCGTGTAAAATTGAATGGGGAATTAAATTGTTACCGTGAGGTACAAAAGACATTTGGAGCCCCCAGCTCCGAGGGAATGGACATTAGGAGTTCAGTGCCCTATAGTAATTTATTATAGGTTCTTAACTTTTTATATTCTAACTTTAGTCAAAATCCATTTATTTTCTCATTATCTAACGCTTAAACTAATTTTAATATAGCTAATATAGTGAATAAAACTACATAAAGGGGCCCCGGGCCTATTCGCTGCGAGATGTCAATTTCAAAAACCTTTACATTTCAATTCAGTTTCATTTCAATTCAGTTTCAACATGGATATATTTATCAAGATCGTTAAAAAGTGAATGGCAAAAATATCTTAAACATATATGAAAAAAGACATTTGGGGCCCTCCGGCACCGAAGAAAATGACATTAGAAGTTCAAAAACCTTGAGTATTTTAATATGGGCTACCAAGTTTTGTTTTACAAAATTTGGTTAAGATCCAATGATTTACTCAATAGCTAACGCTTAAACTAATTTTTATATAGTTCGGATAAGCAAAAAACGACAGTAGGAGATAGAGGGTCCAGTTATTGCAAGAAATAAAGTGCGAAACACATGCTCATTTAAATAAATTTCAAAATGCATAAATATATTTATATTTCTCAATTTTGGTAAAATTTGACTGGGCGATAAAATATTAATCATACATTTTCGGCCCCCTGCCCCGTGGGAACGAAAATTACGATTTCAGTGCCCTATAGTAATAAAAAATAGACCCTTGAGTTTTTAAACACTAAGATGGGTCAAGCCCCCTTAACTTTCTCAGAATTTTACGCTAATACTAATTTTTATACAGCTAATATAAGGGGAAAAAAACGAAATTTAGGGGCCCCTGGACCCATTCGGTGAAAGATGTCAATTTAAAAAATGCTGTTCATTTTAATTCAGTTTCCTCATAGATATATTCCTTAAGATCGTGAACAATTAAATGGGGAAAACTATCTTAAACTTATACGATAAAAAAGACATCTGGGGCCCCAGGCCCCGAAGGAATGGAAATTTGAATTTCTGTGCCCTATAGTATTTTAATATGGGCTACCAAGCTTTTGCATACAAATTTTGGTTAAGATCCATTCGTTTACTCGGTAGCTAACACATAAACTTATTTTTATATACCTCATATAAGCAAAAAACGACATTATAGGCCCTAGGGCCTAATTATCGCAAGAAATAAAGTGCGAAAGACATGTTAATTTGAATAAATTTCAAAATACGTACATTTATTTATATTTCTCAATATTGAATGGACGATAAAATATTAAACATTTACTAAAAAAGACATTTTGGGCACCCTGCCCCAATCTGGTCTACTAAGTTTTTGTATGCAAATTTTGGTTAAGATCCATTCATTTACTCAGTAGCTAACACAAAAACTAATTTTTATATAGCTCAAATAAGCAAAAAACGACATTAAGGGCCCCAGGGCCCATTCAGTGTAAGATATAAAGTCCAAACACATAATGGATTCATGTGGCATTATTTGTCAAGATTGTTAATAATTGAATGGTGAATATAAAATCTTAAACGTTTAAGAAAAAGAACTTTTTGGGCCCCCAGCCACGAAGGAATGACTATTAGGAGTTCAGTGCCCTTTAGTGTTTTAATATTGGCTATCAAATTTTTATATACAAAGTTTGGTTAAGATCAATCAATTTACACAGTAGCTAGCGCTGAAACTAAATTTTATATAACTCATATAAGCAAAAAATGATATTATGGGCCCCCGGCGCCCCATGAGAGATAAATTTAGAAAAAAAAGTTGCCAGTTACCATTCCAGGTGCGTACTCAACAGTCTCCAAAAGTTTCATGATGATCGGATGAATGGTTTAGTCAGCTATAAAGGACATGCACACAGACATACATTGATTTATATATATATAGATTAGCAAAAACGACATTAAGGGCCCCCGGGCCCAATCGGTGCAAGAAATTAACCTAAAAATACCTGTTAATTTCAATTTGGATCATGATAGATATATTAGTCAATGCTTTTCAAGATCGTGTAAATCATAACGGGAATAAGGTATTTAACGCTTACAAAAAAAAAGATTTTGGGCCTCCGGCCCCGAAGGAACGGACATTAGGAGTTCAATGCCATATGGTACTTTAATATAGGCTATCAAGCTGTTATGTACCAAGTTTGGTCAAGATCCATTCATTTTCCAAGCAGCTAAGCCTTAAACTAATTTTATATAGCTCATATTAGAAAAAATTATCATTATGGGCCCCCGGCGCCCCATGAGTGTTAAATTGTGAAAAAAAAGTAGCCTATTTCCATCCCAGGAGCATACTCAAAAGTCTCCAAAAGTTTCATGGCGATCGGATGAATGGTTTAGTCAGCTATAGCAGACATGCATACATACATACATACATACATACATACATACATACATACATACATACATACATACATACATACATACATACATACATACATACATACATACATACATACATACATACATACATACATACATACATACATACATACATACATACATACATACATACATACATACATACATACATACATACATACATACATACATACATACATACATACATACATACATACTTACATACATACATACATACATACATACATACATACATACATACATTGATTTTTATATATATAGATAACTACCAAAATCTTCATTTAAACATCAAATTATGATTAGTTTCCTGGTGTAATAACTGACCTGAATATCTAGCTCTTAGAAAAAATATTCACTTGTTCCATGCTTAATCTGACATTTTCATACAATTGTCAAATACTTTCACTATCACTCAGTTAGATTTAAGATCATACTATTTCAGTGCTGCCAGTAACAAATTTGGGAAAAACATAACAACACGTGGAAAAAAAAACCACATAGCAAAAATAGCAAACATTTTCAAAATACCTGAGTGGGAGGTATTTTACCCCTCAGGCTGTGTGACCAACGTTAAATAGTATGCATCTAAACATTTCATTATTAATATGCGAATGACATATCGATTACGTGCGGATCAGACAATTTCGGGGCACTATGCAGCTTAGTATGCGAAACGGAAAGCGCGGGGCCCAGTCTGGGTAGGGATATAAGGAATTAATAAGGATAATAAAAGAAAATTAAGATAGGCGGGCATATGAAAATGCGGGGCCCACTGCGACCACATAGGTTGCAGTGGCCTAAGACTGGCCTTGGATATCGGGACGCTATACATCTTTTTCTTGAGGACTTGTGGTGCCACCCAAACGCTTGGTGCCCTAGGCCCATGCCTTAATTTCCTAATGGTTAACCCAGGCCTATAATCGATAACAATGAGTCCATACAGATGATCGCTTAAGTTTAAAAATATCTCAGACATCGAGGACCTTCAAGGTTGTTAATACATGGCCGCCATTATTTCGTCTTCTATTGTTGTCTGTGTACATTCCAAACACTGACATAGAACAAAACATTGTTGGCACATCAATAGATGGCCCCTAGGGACGGTGTGATAGTTGGCTCCTGAGGGACGGTGTGATAGTTGGCCCCTGAGGGACGGTGTGATAGTTGGCCCCTGAGGGACGGTGTGATAGTTGGCTCCTGAGGGACGGTGTGATAGTTGGCCCCTGAGGGACGGTGTGATAGTTGGCCCCTGAGGGACGGTGTGATAGTTGGCTCCTGAGGGACGGTGTGATAGTTGGCCCCTGAGGGACGGTGTGATAGTTGGCCCCTGAGGGACGGTGTGATAGTTGGCTCCTGAGGGACGGTGTGATAGTTGGCCCCTGAGGGACGGTGTGATAGTTGGCCCCTGAGGGACGGTGTGATAGTTGGCCCCTGAGGGACGGTGTGATAGTTGGCCCCTGAGGGACGGTGTGATAGTTGGCCCGTAGGGACGGTGTGATAGTTGGCCCCTGAGGGACGGTGTGATAGTTGGCTCCTGAGGGACGGTGTGATAGTTGGCTCCTGAGGGATGGTGTGATAGTTGGCCCCTGAGGGACGGTGTGATAGTTGGCTCCTGAGGGATGGTGTGATAGTTGGCCCCTGAGGGACGGTGTGATAGTTGGCCCTGAGGGACGGTGTGATAGTTGGCCCTGAGGGACGGGAAGGTGTAGGGGCAGAGACGTAGACTTGTGCATGTGACGTAGCTTAGCTGGGTCATCTCCATAGTACACGGTGGTACACAGTATTCTATAAACATTTAGCACGGAGTATTACATAACTGGGTCATCTCTATGGTAACGGTGGTACTAAGCATTCAATAAACAATGAGCACGGAGTATTACATAGCTGGGTTCATCTCTATGGTAACGGTGTTATTAAGCATTCAATAAACTTCGATATCAATAACTTCTTAGTTACATTTACATACACATTCCCCAAATCTTATGTGATAAGCATTGTGTCAGTCTGCACCACATTCCTACTATGTGAGTTTATTTTTATTAAAGACGTAATATAATTCTTGTGTGTGGTGTAAGCTGGTTTGGGAACATTAAATAAGATATAGACTTAAATAGGCCTTGTCATAACGTGGTTGATATCTATAAATAAAACTATACTGGTCTTTTTTTATGGACGAATTTCATAAAAATTTAAATAAAGATACGAGTTAAAATGTAAATGTAGGTATTTTGAGAAGGAAGTATCTTATCAGCTATTTGTTAATTCTTCGTTAACTGAAGGCAGCTTATTGGACTTGAAAATTGAAAAAGTTTCGTTATTTTACCAAGCTAACAATTTTGAGAACATAGTGAATCGACTTTATTTTTGCTGTAAAACATTGTCCCGCTGAAATGTAATTTAAAAATAGAACAATATGACGTTTTCCGGTTTCAGAGATGACAACCCTTATTGATCGAGTTTTATATTATTGTATCGTAGCTGCACCACAAATCCATAGTTTTAATTTTACTCAGTATATAACATATGTAAGAAAGTACTTGCAATTCGATGACACAGTTTCCCTATTTAAAGGAAACGACGTGAAGTACCTGCCATTTAGATATAGGGGACATATCAAGTTATAAGCAGTGATGTTGTTATAACCAAATATGCATTAAATATATGACAGTAAATATATTTAATTCATAGTTTCTGTAATTAAATAGAATAAGATTTTAAAAACCACATTATCCGCCAAATTAAATATTTCTCTCTATATTATTATTTTGTGTTTAATAAAACCTAAAATTTAAGAAATACAATTGATCCTAAACGTGGAAGAAAATCAGAAGCCCCGAGCCTAATGCTCTTCGTGGGTCTTCCTGGAAGACCCCCCCCTCCACTATCTGGCCCCCTAACCCAAGGGCACGTAACAACTGGGACCCCCCCCCCGGAGCGATCGCTTCTGAAGCGGCCACTTGGGCATCCAGGACATCAAGTCGAAGATGCCTCCCACTAAAGTTGACCTCACAACGAGGGGTGGAATTTCTCTACTACGACCCGCTACCACTTTGGAGCCACCCCGGCAAAGCATACGAGTCCAAATGGTTAGAACCGCCGATAAGCGGGTGATCATTAATGACCTACCTAGGGTGCAACCCCTACTGGAAGGTTTCCTCAGAGCTGGCGTCCACTGGGTTCTTCGTGATTCCTTTTACTAATCCGTACTGGCCCTCCTGGCCCTTAACTGGCAGCGCTCAATGACATTGCTAGTAAAATGTAGGGGACGAAACGGTAGTTTCGGATTTACCCGACCCTCAACGGGTACTTTGGTTTTCATCATCGACAATGTATCTAAGATGATTTGTCAAAGAACCGTACAGGGACTGTAATCATATGTGACTAGCACCTAACATATTGGTCTTCTTCATTGCCTGCCATCAGTTGTCGATTTCGGGTCACGGTCAGGTATTCAAAGGAAACATTTTTTTTTAAAAATCTGAAAGTAAAGAATACACTTGCTTACATACATCTCATCTGACAGTTAAACTACTCTCTGCCGTAATAATCATGTCTGCGACAACTCATTAAAGAACATTTATTCCCGTACTGACCTTATTATTGATCTTTTCTGATAGGTCTATTTAGAAGTCACTTGTGGAGCCACGTTTCTTTGTAAGATATGTTATCGAAACTGTTCTATGGTCTAAAGATTTTTTATGACTTTGAACTAAAAAGATGTTGCGCCAATCACAAAACACGGAAGTGTTTATGACAGTAACTTACTCAAACAATGTGTGGGGGTTCCCGAAAAGTGGCAGTACTACGCTATAGCTTGTTTAGCTTATAGGTGAATACAGCACTTTGTATACCAGGTTAAGAGAACACTAGTTATTCATTAGCACGTATGGCAGCTGGAATGATGGCTTTTTGGGTATAAATCTAGGAATTTTTTATTATTTTTAAAATTAATAAAATGCAGGACAGAAGAAGAAAAAAAGTATCAAATGTTATAGGAATAAAAAAGAGGATTATGAAGCCATGTAAAACATAAAATAAATTGTAAAAATATGAATTTGTCAGTTGAACTTTCATTTAAAGTTGCGTGTTTTTGATATGACGTCACATTTCTTATACACCCCTCCCCTTCGTCAACCATCGTAACAAATGCGTGACCCCCTCTCCCCGCTCTAGGTGCGTGACGTCATTTAAGGGCGGCCATTAACCGTTTACAAAAAGGACAGTTTAAACTTTAAACCATTCGATAGCAGGAGTGACGTCATTATTTCTTAGTTTTTAAGACCTACAAGGGAATGTACCACATTTAACCACACCACGTCTGTTGGAGACGTTGTGATTACCTCTCTTGTATGATGCACGTCAACTCAGTATATTAAAAAAAAATATTTAAAAAATCTTTTTTAAAAAGGACACGCTTTTATTTACATATAGAAAGTGCACTAAAAAGAAGAAAATAAAAAAATTCAATCCGTGAACCTATCGACTGCACATAAAAGCGTGGGGCACCCATCACAACTCATCTCTTATTGCAACTACTCTTTTGCATATACATACATTTTTCTAATTAATATGATAGTAGCATGTATATCAGTGGTTCCCAAACTTTGTTGACCCACATACCCCTTTTATACTCAAAATTTCCCCAGGGACCCCCAAGAAAAAAAACTTTATAAATGCATAGTACAAAAATTACAAAAGTACATTTTGATGAAAAGTACGGTATTTATTAAAATTATCACTTTTGTTTAAGATAAAATTGACAAACTTGGATTAACCTGATGAGATTTTATGAGTAATTTGTATGCCTGACTCAATGTTTGTGTGTAGGAACCGCAAATCCTCACGAGCACCAATTTCTAGTGTTTATTTTTTAAAATTATTTTTGTTGTTGTTTTTTATGATGAAGTTCATGACGTCACTGAATCTTTGTTCTACCAAATAGGAAGACAGGAAAACAGCCAAAAACATTATGTACAATAACCTTCAATGCATGATATAAAATTGGGATCTGACTTTGTAACCAGAATTTGTGGTATCCTAGTTCAAACAGTGGTATAAGTTCCTCCTTTGTGGATATTTCAATAAGCTGCTCCTGTATTAGTATGTATTCATCTGTGTTTGGGATCGGAGTTTGTCCATGCGCTAAAGAGCTCAACTGTCAAACGGAAATATCCTATAGTGGCAAATGCCTACAAAATGTCAGCATGAAGAGCCGTTAAGTTTTGACAGTAAGCAAGCAAATCTTTAACTATGTGGCAATTTCAAAAGATTTGAAAACTGAGAACATTCTCCTGTTCCTAAGTGTTGTTTGCAAAGAAAAAGATTTGCAACAAACTCAGATATAACGCTTTTAGTTTTGATTAATTTTAATTGGTTACCTTGTAGTAGTTGTAGTTTCAAATTAGTTTTGTTAAAGTTGGGGTATAGGATATGTCATTTTTTTTGGAGTTAATTGTGATGCTAATTGTCTTTGTTTTCCAGGAATTCAGACAATGATTCAAACAGAGTATAAAATCGATTTAAATATGTACGTGATGATAACCAGCGTAGTTCTGTGTGAATAAATAATCTTCTTCATTTTCCAAACCGTGGTGAGCAAATAATCTCTCATCGAAGGCATTCGTTTTGATTTTATTAACTGCTCTAATGACGTCACATAATGAACTGATCCATGCAAACTTTCACTAGATTTTTTTTTAATATTTGATGTTCATCAATGACTCAATTTACTGAAAATACATTTGGTACAGCATGTTTTAAGTATGCCAGAAATTCAAGTGTATTGCTTTAACTTCAAACTTTTTGTTAAAATTCAGTAAATAACGTTTCACGTTTCGTATCTGTTTCCAAACATTTAGCCATACTTCAAATATCCATTAACACCATATTGTCAGCATTGTTTCTTCGGCTCACTCAGTTCTGGAATTAACTATTTGCTATACAAGCTATAACTTAGGGGCCCTGCCTTCTTGAGGGCCCCCGGAAGTTTATTTTCATATTTGTCTCTGCTATAGATTATCTAGACCTCAAAAGGTCATACATAGATTATGGCCCCATCAAGTCTAAATCCAGCCTTGGGCTCACTCATTCTTTTATCTGTTGTAACGTTTTCAATGGAATGCTACAGTAAAACCCTATTGAAAACATTTGATGATAGGATACAATTTAGATAAATATAACTTCCCACACATCGAATAATACACAACCTTGCAACCCTCGTAGATTCAAATTAAAAACTTGTATATTTCTAGTTATAGTTATAGGGAATTCGGCATTTCATCTGCATCAAGCTTGACATTTCAACAAATCAAGTATTTTGATTGGTTATAGCTGTGGAAATTACAGTAGTTCTAATACTTTTTTTAAAACGTAAAACAACATTGTATCCATGAAGGATAGCACCTAAGTTGGTATTTAATTAGTAGAAAAGGCATTCACATACTATTTTTATTTATTATTATTTATTTTAATTTCAATAATAATATTAAAAAAATTAATGAGTTTTATTATTTGATTCTTAAACCTTGCGCGGACCCCCTGACGTTGTTCAGGGACCCCCAAATCAATTTTTATTTTCCACGGACCCCCTGAAAGGTCCCGCGGACCCCTGGGGGTCCGTACGGAGCACTTTGGGAACCACTGATGTATATGATCAAAGTTGTGAAACTTTAAATGTTTATTAATATTCATATAAATTTGTATTTATGTTTCGCAGCTTTGTACATGATTGCGAGTTGTGATGAGGGCCCTACGCTTGTACGTGCAGTCGATAGGTTCACGGATTGAAAATTTTTATTTTCTTCTTTTTAGTGCACTTTCTATATGTAAATAAAAGCGTGTCCTTTTAAAAAAAGATTTTTTAAATATTTTATTTTCTACTTTTTAGTAACACAATTTTTTAATCAATTTTTTGACATAATCAACTCAATTTAATTAGTCAAACTTCGTTGTCTATAACTTAAATGTGATAGTGGTAAAAAGATAGATTATTAATTACAAATTTATGTATTTAAAAAATAACAGTTTCCCCAACTGACAATTGAACCCAGTAACTCCAGGTCGACAATCCATTAAGCTAACAATTGGGCCAACTAGACTACACAAATACCAGTTGTTCCTCTTGTATTATCATGTCAATTTAGATTTAGTTTCGAATTACTGAGCTGTTTAAAACCTGGAATGTCGTCATCCATGGCTGGTTGTGAACTCCGGTGACATTAACGTGAAAGTCAAGAATAGCACAGATACAGATTATATATAAAGATAAACGTAAAAATGCATTTATTTAATTACGGTACATTCGATCGATCTGAAATTTTACTACAATGTATTGTCATCCAAGATCTATCTGTGGTAAAATTTTTAGATCTCTAGGACCATCAGAAGTGGTTTAATTTTACGTTACAAGATTTGACGGATACAACATACAAACAGTGTGAGTTAAATAAAAGCTTGTAAAATGTTAGGAAAAAATAATCTCTTGAGCTTACAGAGTCAACAGTGATGATTAAATGGGATTTAAAAAAAAAGACACATATGTTGCCCTTTATCTTAATCTTAACGGGTGTAAGTTAATAATGAATAACTGAAATTACGGTTAACTGGTCCTCATTTAAAAAAAGACATGATTTATTGCAAAACGTTTTGGAATTATTATTTTTTTTTAAATCTCACAAAACATAACAACTTAATGTTTTCTTTGAATTAGCTCTCTTCTAAGATCGTATCAACGCAAGTCGGGTAACATACTATGATATAGTTTTAAATAGTGTTTTTTAAAAATGTTATGTTTATGATTTACTGAAAAGTTTAAGATATGTAATTGAAGAAAAAAACATGGTTCCAAAGCAAAAATGGTTTTATTAAGTTCGTAACTGAGTGACATATAAATACGAGTCTGTAGCAATGAGTAAATTTCAAGAGGGTTAATAGACATATAAAAGTTACTAGGATAGAAATACAGCGTTTTATTTCATACATTAAAAACTAACAAAACAATAATTGCTTTGGGCAGAACTAGTGATGTCATTTACCATCATTCCGTTTCATGATTAACGATAAATAAAATAAGAGGCTGCCATTTTATTCTGTTTTTTTACTATTTACTATAATTTAATCTAACAATGTAATATCACTATCCACATATGTTTATGTTATCTAAATGATAACGTATGTGTATTTATTTGTTTAGGCTTTGGTTCTTTACTCCTCTAAATCTCTTTAATCACGACAGATATGAGTGAGTTACAGAGGTATAAAAGGACATAATATGTTGTTTTCTTTTTAAGTTTTTAAAATATAAAAATTGTATTTCTTATTCAAGTGATTTTTTTTAAACAAAACTTTTTATTTCTATTTTCTTATGCATATTGCACTAGAGTTCTGAAAATAATTTCAGTTATATTATTATTATTATTTTGTTTTTAAAGGAACTATGAATTTATGACAATCATATATATGTTATTAACATTTAAACGTTTTACTAATCAAGGGGTGGTTTACTGTATTACGTTCCTATATTGTGATTTTTTTCACAAAACAAACTACTTATATTAGTGAAGATTAATTAAGTTATTTATAATTTCATCAATTTTATTTACCTATTAACGAAGAGTTGCATAATCGGTGCATTTAATTAGAAATACTTTTAAAGCTATAAACCTCCCGTAATTTGTAAGATTTTCTCACGGCTGTTTTGCCAATCAGTCCTGTCGCTCCTGGACATAAACCGGTACCGCTCACTAGTGTTCGCTGGTGAGAGGTGACGAAACGGTCGCTTTCGGATAACCCGCCCCTCAAAGGGTACTTTAGTTTTTACCATCGACATTGCATCTAATACTCTGTCTAAGATCCGTACAGCGACTGTAATCATATTTGACTGGCAAACAAAAAACCCAACCGGACTTCGGCATTGCCTGCCAGGGTTTGTTAGAGGAAAGTAATAAATGTTCCCTGCGTTTGGTAGTATCAAGGTATTTGCTAGCGTTCTCTTTTCGCATATTTTGTTGGCTGGGTATTGATATCGTGATTTTGTTGACGAGTTGAATTAGTGAATGTCATGTTCATCTTTGTTTCTCCCATTGGATGTTGGTGAATGTTAATCTGTATATCCATAGTGTCTCCTTTCCTGTCAGGTTAAGGGGATAATCCTACAGGTCACAAGATGAAAATAGAGCTGGTATAGTAGGTCTGGTTACAGTCAGGTTTCTTTATCTTTCAATAAAGGAAAACAGTTTTTTCTGATAGACTTAAACCATACAAAATATGAGCATATCTTTTTTTTAAAATTAATTTTTTTTAAAATTGTTTTGAAGCAGAACAGGATACCAAAATATGCAGACAAAGCTATAATCTGGTCATTTTGAAAAACAAAAATTAAAGAAACCATTATCATCCAAAATAACATCTAAAAAAACGCATCAACAAATATTATATTTTTCTTCTGAATGTTAAAGATGTCTGTTGAACTTCATTTATTTCAATAACATATACAGCTTACAGTCATTGCTTAAAAAGTGTTTTCAAAATCCGTAAATAGCTGAAATCATCTTAAATTTAAGTTGTTAAAGAAACTTGTCTACAATGGACTTGGAAAACCTCCTTTAACAGACAAGGTAAACTAAAAGCGTTAATTACACATGACATTATGTATATGTCTTCTCTATCCAAGGCTTATATTCTAAAGTTGATTATAACGAAAACGTTCTGTGTCAGTGACGTCATTCCTATTGCAAAAAAAGTCTTCATAGCTGACTTAACGTTGAACAGTGTCATTGTTATCGTAGTTTTAATGATTCAATAACACATGCATTGTATGTTATAGAAGTTGGTTCATTCTTTACTTTACATTTTACACATTCATTTATAATAACAAGTGGTTTTAACAAAAAAGTTATAATATTTATACTTAATATTTTCACCGAATAATTGTAATCATTTACAACATGCAGAATTGAAAGACGAGGACATGGAAACAATATAATTTACTTTCATTGTAAGGCAGAAGGTTTTATTTGCAAGAATTCGCTAACATTTGTCCCACTGTGACATGGGTTGATCATTTACAATGTCGCATATAAACCAAAAGGGCTAATACTCTTCATTATACTGTCATATCACAATTCGTATGTTTTTCTCGGATTCATATGTTATGTTGCGGGATTTCTTTATTAGAAACGTATCCATGTGTTCAATTAATTTAATCAATGTATTAATTAAATAATGGTACTATTAATTTATGGTTAATTTACTCAACGTTTTCAAAAAATTATTTCTGAATGTCAACATAGACAACTAGAATCTTCAAGTATCCAGAGTGTCGTCGGGTGATCTATGCTATAGTTTAAGCTATATATAGCACGAGAACATTTACATACTAATTTACGGTGCCTTGCTATCGTCATTTTGTGATTAAAATTAATCAGTATATTTAACAAATGTCATTTATACCTTTTCGTGTTTTTTATTATTTTTTTTATTGAATATTTTATGTTTTGCTCGCGGACCAATTAATTGGGAAATGGGCTCCCCTTTTCAAATCCTTTATATTAACTCGTGGTGTCTGCTTGAGGCAGGACGGCGGGCGCGTAGTGCCGAAAAAACTTGGGATCGATTTTTAACCCACTTTCTCGTAAGCTAGCGAGCTAAATTTTGCAGAAGACTCGCGCCGATGATAAAATGATGTATCAAAATGTCAGATCTTTCAAATGTACTGTGTTTAAATTAATGACTTTTTAGATTATCTTAATTTATCTCTATGTAATATGTTAATTTTTTGCTAGAGTGTCGTGGTGAGTATTATATTGAACAACCTTTCCTGTCGTGCGGTAGGATGCGTATTATATTGACCAATAGATATGCCCCACGACTGAGCATATGCCGCAGACTTGCTCATGGATAATGCAAAGAAAGGGGGGAAAGAACAGACACAAACTACAGCTAGAAGAAATAAAAAAACGTGAGTGAACGTCCTAGGGGGGACCACTGACGCATTGTAGGTCTCGAGATATTCGCAACGCGATTTTCTATCAGCCCATCATTCTTCACTACCCTAGCTTGCCAACCATAAACTGTATTGGCCGACCCTAGCCGGGGTCAGCCATTTTTGCAAAAAACGGGGAAAAGAACGGGCACAAACACACATTTTAAAAATTGAAAAAATAATGTTTTCGCATGGGCTTGAAACCAGGACCTTCTGCGTGTAAAGCGTACGTGATGACCGCTACATTACGAATCTCCTGTTATGACGTAAAGAGACAACGCCAGTGTACGCAAGAACAAGTTTTGGTCTCGAGACATTGATCGACCCCAGCGATGGTCATTCCTAATGCTCATTTGCAAATTCTCGCTTTTGTGTATTATATATGTAACGTTCAGCGCACGTTAACGTACGTACCTTAAGGCTAGGCGGGGTCACTGCTTATATATAATATTAATTGCCGCAACTCTTTAATTGTTACAGGATCTATACCTGAATAAAATATCACAAAATTGTAAAAATAACGGAATATAAAGCATATATATGTGATATATATAAATGCAGACACATACAAATAAGGCACCCGTCCGTAATCAACGGACAATGGCCGTGTCCTTTCTTCTCCTTTGCCCCCCTCCTTTCTCCTGGCTTGTCTCTCTTTGCTCCTAGTTGTTGGGTGGCTTTTACGTCCTGAATATCCTGGCATACCTTAGACTGCAAGAGGGTGGCTTTTACGTCCTTAATATCCTGGCATACCTTAGACTGCCAGAGGGTGGCTTTTACGTCCTGAATATCCTAGCATACCTTAGACTGCAAGAGGGTGGCTTTTACGTCCTGAATATCCTGGCATACCTTAGACTGCAAGAGGTTAACTTTTACGTTCTGAATATCCTAGCATACCTTAGATTGCAAGAGGGTGGCTTTTACGGTCAGAATATCCTGCCATACCTTAGATTGCAATAGGGTGGCTTTTACGGTCAGAATATCCTGGCATACCTTAGATTTCAAGAGTGTGGCTTTTACGGTCAGAATATCCTGGCATACCTTAGATTGCAAGAGGGTGGCTTTTACGGTCAGAATATCCTGGCATACCTTAGATTGCAAGAGGGTGGCTTTTATGTCCTGAATATCCTAGCATACCTTAGACTGTAAGAGGATGGCTTTTACGTCCTGAATATCCTGGCATACCTTAGACTGCAAGAGGGTGGCTTTTACGTTCTGAATATCCTAGCATACCTTAGATTGCAAGAGGGTGGCTTTCACGTCCTGAATATCCTGGCATACCTTAGACTGCAAGAGGGTGGCTTTTACGTTCTGAATATCCTAGCATACCTTAGATTGCAAGAGGGTGGCTTTTACGTTCTGAATATCCTGCCATACCTTAGATTGCAAGAGGGTGGCTTTTACGGTCAGAATATCCTGGCATACCTTAGATTGCAAGAGGGTGGCTTTTACGGTCAGAATATCCTGGCATATCTTAGATTGCAAGAGGGTGGCTTTTACGGTCAGAATATCCTGGCATACCTTAGATTGCAAGAGGGTGGCTTTTACGGTCAGAATATCCTGGCATACCTTAGATTGCAAGAGGGTGGCTTTTACGGTCAGAATATCCTGACATACCTTAGACTGCAAGAGGGTGGCTTTTACGGTCAGAATATCCTGGCATACCTTAGACTGCAAGAGGGTGGCTTTTACGGTCAGAATATCCTGGCAAACCTTAGACTGCAAGAGGCTGGCTTTTACGGTCAGAATATCCTGGCATACCTTAGATTGCAAGAGGGTGGCTTTTACGGTCAGAATATCCTGGCATACCTTAGATTGCAAGAGGGTGGCTTTTACGGTCAAAATATCCTGTCATACCTTAGACTACAAGAGGGTGGCTTTTACGTCCTGAATATCCTGGCATACCTTAGATTGCAAGAGGCTGGCTTTTACGTCCTGAAAATCCTGGCATACCTTAGACTGCAAGAGGGTGAGTTCCTCAGCAAAGTGCAACCCCGAGTTTTACTCTTGACTTATCTACAGATCATATAGCATATGTCATAATCGTTTGTCAAAAAGCTACACTCAACTTATACACAACATCGAAGTAGAGACAAGTATGAACGGTAAGGTCTCTGATTAGCGGTATTATTAATTTGATCGCATTTTACGACAAAACCAAGTACAATGTATTTGTAAAATTTAATAATTTGTCAAAAAATATTCTGGCTGAAAATTTACTTACACAAAATCTTGTCATGATGTTTAAATGTGTAAACGATTTGTTGAAAACGATCTTTATGGTTAGGCTACTATTTACAAATACACACAATATTCCAAAAGTCATATTTCTTCCTTCTCTTTTACAACTTCCTCATATGGTGTTCTGCTGGCTTTTACCTGGTGACTCAGGCTAGACACTTTAATCTGAGTTTTCACCATATTCAAGGTGCCAAATTCAGCTGGAATGTATTTGGTTACTAATGAGTTTACAATATGACCTTACGTCATCATATGGTCAGCAGAGAGAGCTATGAATGATCTCAATTTTAAAAAATAATTTAAACTACATAAAAATAGATGTAAAACATGCCTTAAAAAATTCATAATAGCAAATCATAAATATAACGTGAACACTTTCTGAAGAAAAATAATTTGTTAATTTGAAATAATTTTTTTTTCTTAAAACATTCAACAATAATGTCATTGTTTTATTTGAACTTTTAATAAAAAAATATTTTAAATACAAAATATTGTTTAATTAATTGTGAATTTATCCTTTACGAAGTCAGGTTAGCCACAAAATGAGTTAAGAATATTAGAAATATTTTATTACACAAAATTGTAGGTTTTAATTTTAGAAATTCATTAGACAGAAGATACCACTTTAAAATTAATTGCATATTCTTAAAGTGCCAAAATTTATAATTACTACTGCATACATTGTATATAGCCAATAAATTGCACTCTAAATCTATCTTTAACTTTTAAGAAAGCAATATTTATCTAGTACCAATATATTATATCTATTTAGTAGTTTACTCGCTGGCAAATTTGATCATTACATCAGGGCTGCCAGTGACAATTTGGGGAAGAACCTAGGCAATACATCAACAAACAAAACAAAAAAAACTAGATTCGAAAGAAAAACCCAAGACGCTAGAATAATTAACAAATATGACGCCACAAAGCTCACCCTCCCTCCCCCTCCCTAACAAAAAAGCTGTATTTCCAATTTAAAAAAAAAGCATGTTTTAAACCATGTTTGAAATCATTTTATTGTCATTTAATGTTTTAGTGTGAGGCTTGAGTCTAATATCGTAACTCTTGCAAAGCGATTTAAAACGTCAAATATTTAAGTGGCGCTTTCATTTAAAGTTGCGCATTTTTGATGTGACATCACGGTTACTTACCACCCCCCCTGTCACACATCTTACTAAAGTGCTCCCTATCATCTATCTTATCTATACAGACGCTCTTTCTATGCATAAGATAATTGCGTCCACAGACCATGACGGATGATCTGTTGGCAAGTGATGCAGCGTTCACAGGCCACGGCTATAAGGGTTCCACGCATTACCCAGCCGCCTAACTAGTGTTAGGTACCCATACGGAGATGGGTGACTCAGGGACGTCCTAGGCCCCGAGAACAGATCCTTGCCTTTACTTGGATTCAAACACGTGACCATCGGTACCAGTCGAGCTCGCTGCTACTCGACCACGGTGTCCCCATGATCCCTCTCCTAGATGCATGACGTCATTTAAGGACGGCCCCTAAGGTATCAGTATGGTCTATATTAGTATTTGTAAAATATACTTAATCATTCATTTATTCATCACCTATGTAATCTTCCCTATAAATGGCAATCTTAGCAGTTTACTTGGAATCATTCTTATTTTATCTGTTACTGACGCTCCTTCTATGCAGAACAATATTGAGTCTAAACTTTATCCATTGTTTATGTCTCTTCTGGCAATTTTTAATTGAGTTTTAAATGTTGATAGAGTGTTGGTTTCCTCGTTTGATCACGCAACCCATGACACTTCCGAATGAGAATTTGTATGTGTTTGTTCTTGCATATGGAATACGAAATGTGATTTTATAACATTGTCTATATGAGGGTTGTATTAGATTATCTTTGGTTTATACCATGAATTCTTGAGAGAATATTCTCTCAACGCAGACAGAAGAAAATGGCAGAGCTGTTAAGTTTGTCAAGAGGTCTATTAAAATTGAATATTTTGGGTCATTCAAGCTGTTTTATCGTGTACCAGATTTCTTTAGACAGATGGCACAACAGCAGCGCCACCTTTCGAATTCATTGGGATAAAGCTATTGATATCATAATGTAACCTGACAGAGCGGCTGAAAAAACTGCTGCCACGTAATGCTTAATTTTATTTTTGAAAAACTTATTTATTTAGGATATTAATTGCACATTTATTTATAAATGCTTGTACTTTAACATTGTTTATTTACTTTTTTTAAAGAAAAACCTACATTATGCCTTTTTAAAAGTAAAAAAACGTAGACAAGGTCAATATCTAGGTTTAAATACCTAGCGCTGGTAGCACTTCGTTACTTATCTGTAAAAGGGAAATTTAGAAATAAGATTTTCATACATTGCACATTTGTGAACTATTTATGCTTTTTAGAGTAACGAATAAAGTGGGACCCACTTCGTAATAGTAATATGGTACCGTGGTTAATACATCGTGCTAACAGTTATTTATCAGAGAATATAATTCGTAAAAATGTGTTTAAAATGCATAGTTCGCATCTATTATATATAGGAAAAAAATCAATGTAAGATGTAAAAATTGAAAGTGATTCTTTAGTTTTCTTCCAAAACAATGCGTTATTAATTTTTATTACAATAACAAATGTACAATAACATTTAAAAGTTATTCAATCTTTAGGTAAACAAATTATAACACTCTGAAAAGAGAATTATGTCCCGTAGAGGCATTAATTATGACAAATTTATAATTTTGTCAAAGACGATAAATGATATTTTGATAAATAAACAAAAAACCGAAACAAAAAAATTGGTACGTTTCCTAACTGATATTTAAATATATTGATTTAGTAAAACTTAGACTTTAGAATACCATGTAGTAAAAATATAAAATGCAGGCGAATTGTGATATGACGGTATAATGAAGAGTATTTGCCCTTTGGGTTTATATGCGACATTGTAAATGATCAACCCAGGTCACAGTGGGACAAATGTTAGCGAATTCTTTCAAATAAAACCTTCTACTTCTGCCTTACAATGAAAATAAATTATAATTGTTTCCACGGCCTCGTCTTTCAATTCTGCCTTTTTTAAATGATTATAATTATTCTGTGAAAATATTAATAATAAATATTATAACATATTTCATAAAACCACTTGTTATTATAAATGAATGTGTAGAGTATAAAGTAAAGAATGTATTCTACCAACAATCAACTTATTAACTGTTACTGTTATTGAATCATTAAAACTACGATAACAATGACACTGTTCAACGTTAAGTCTGCTATGAAGACTTTTTGGCAATAGGAATGACGTCACTGAACAAAGAATGTTTACGTTATAGTTAACTTTAGAATATAATCCTTGGATAGAGAAGACAAATACATAATGTCATGTGTAATTAACGCTTTTAGTTTACCTTGTCTGTGCAAGGAGATTTTCCAAGTTCATTGTAGACAAGTTTCTTTACCAACTTAAATTTAAGATGATTTAAGCTATTTACGGATTTTAAAAACACTTTTTAAGGAATGTTAGCTGTATATGTCATTAAAATAAATGCAACCGAACAGAGATCAATAACATTTAGAAGAAAAACAAAATACTAATTGTTTTTTTTTAGTTGTTATTTTCGATGATAGTTTTTTTCTCACATTTTTGTTCTTCAAAATGACCAGATTATAACTTTAACTGCAATTGTTGGTATCCTGTTCTGCTAAAATGTACACACACATTTTTAAAAATATTACTTTAAAAAAAAAGAAATGCTCATATTTTGTATGGTTGAAGTCCATCAGAGAAAGCTGTTTTCCTTTAATGAAAAATAAATAAACCTGACTGTAACCAGACCTACTATACCAGCTCTATTTTCATCTTGTGACCTGTAGGAGGCGGATAGAAAATAAAAATCAAAATGTCGGAAATAATGGGAATGGGGAACTCAAGAATAATGAAGATTATCCCCTTAACCTGACAGGAAAGAAGACGCTATAGATATACGGATTAACATTCACCAACAACCAATGGGAGAAACAAAGATGAACATGGCATTCACTAGTTCAATTCGTCAACAAAATCACGATATCAATACCCAGCACACAAAATATAAGGAGGGAGAACGCTAGCAAATACCTTGATACTACCAAACATAATCTACGTAGTGAGCATTTATTACTTTCATCTAACAAACCCTGGCAGGAAATGCCGAAGTCCGGTTTGGTTATTTGTTTGCCAGTCAAATATGATTTCAATCACTGTACATATCTTAGACAGAGTATTAGATGCAATGACGATGGTAAAAACCAGAGTACCATTTGAGGGGCGGATTATCCGAAACGACCGTTTTGCTCCCCTCACCAACGAACACTAGTGAGCGGTACCGGTTTATGTCCAGGAGTGACATTACTGATTGGCAAAACAGCCGTGAGTAAATCTTACAAATTACGGGAAGTTAATAGTTTTAAAAGTATTTGTACTGAAATGCACCGATTATTAAACACTTCGTTAATAGGTAAATACAATTCATGAAATTATAAATAACTTATTTAATCTTCACTAATATTAAGTAGTTTGCTTTGTGAAAAAGATCACAATATATAGGAACAAAATAAAGTGGAGCTCCACTACAATAACAAGTGTGCAACGTGTAACTGATAGCTAGCAAAGTTTACATGTAAATTACATATCTATGATTGTCATAAATTCATAGTTCCATTAAAAACAAAATAATAATAGTAATAATATAACTGAAATGAAATATTTTCGGATTCTATAGCAATTTGCATAAGAAAACAGAAATAAAAAATATTGTTCTAAAAAAAAACACATGGATAAGGAAAATAATTTTTATATTTTAAAAACTAAAAAAGAAAACAACATATTATTTCCCTTTATACCTCTGTAACTCACTCATATCTGTCGTGATAAAAGAGATTTAGAGGAGTAACGCACCAAAGCCTAAACAAATAAATGCACATACGTTATCATTGAGATAACATAAACATATGTGAATAATGATATACAATTTTTAGATAAAATTAAAGTAATTAGAAAAAAAAACAGAATAAAATGGAAGACATTTAGTTTATTTATTGTTAATTGCGAAACGGAATAATAGTAAATGACGTCACTAGTTCTGCCCAAAGCAATTATTGTTTTGTTAGTTATTAATGTATGAAATAAAACGCTTTATTTCTATCTTAGTAACTTTTATATTTCTATTAACTCTCTTGAAATTTACTCATTGCTACAGACTCGTATTTATATGTCACTCAGATACGAACTTAATAAAATTGGTGAACGGCACTTAACCCTTTTTTTTTGCTTTGGAACCATGTTTTTATCTAAAATTACATATCTTATCTTTTGAGTAAATCATAAACATAATTTTTTTTAAAAATCATATTTTAAAACTATATCATAGTAAGTTACCCGTCCTGCGTTGAAACGATTTCAGAAGAGAGCTCATTCAATAAACCATTAAGTTTTTTATTTGATTTTGAGATTTAAACAAAACATTTTTTTTGCACAATTGTTGCCAGATAACATGTCTTTTTAAAAAAAAATCAGGACCAGTTAACCGTAATTTCAGTGATTCAGTATTAACTTATTACCCGTTACGATTAAGATAAAGGTCACCATACGTGTAATTTCTTAAAATTCCCATTTAATCATCACTGTTGACTCTGTAAGCTCAAGAGATTATTATTTTCCAAACATTTTTTTAAATACTGTGTTGACGTGCATCATACAAGAGAGGTAATCACGACGTCTCCAGCAGACGTGGTGTAGTTAAATGTGGTACATTCCCTTGTAGGTCTTAAAAACTAAGAAATAATGATGTCATTCCTGCTATCGAATGGTTTAAAGTTTCAACTGTCATTTTTTAAAACGGTTAATGGCCGCCCCTAAATGACGTCACGCCCCTAGAGGGAGAGAGGGAGTCACGCATGTGTTACGATGTGTGAGGAAGGGGAGGGGGTGTATAAGAAATGTGACGTCATATCAAAACGTGCTACTTTAAATGAAAGTTCAACTGAAATATTCCATTTCTTACAATTTTTGTTATGTTTTACATGGCTTCATAAACCTTTTTTTAAAATCCTTTATATTAACTCGTGGTGTCTGCGGCCGCCCGCCCTTGTCGCCAACACTTTTGATCGATTTTTAACCCACTTGATCGTAAGCTAGCGATCTGAAATTTTGCAGGCAGTTTTGTACCGATAATAAAAATAATTTATCAAAATTTCAGATCGATCGCGTGTACCGTAATTAAATTATTGATTTTTTAGATTATTTTATTTATTCCTATGTATCATGCTATTTTTTAAGATAGAGCGTGGTGGTGCATATTATATTGAACAACCTTTCTGTCGCGCAATAAGGTGCGTATTTTATTGACAACTCTTTTTATAAACATGTTCCTGATCGGTGCGCATTATATTAAACATGTTTTACGACACAACTGCAATTTTGTATTTTTGGATGGTCTTGGCGCTGCGTATTATAATGAACATTCTTTTAGTTACTTCTCGTACATAAAGGATTTATAGTCAAAAACTTGGTTTTTTACGGTTTTTTTATTATAACAATCACATTTGATACTATTTTTTCCTCTTCTTTCTTGTATTTTATTAAGTGTATTTTAAAATATTTTTTTTCCTAGATTAATACTGAAAACTCCGTTATTCCAGCTGCCTGCCGACCAGATAGGAGTGGGTAAATATCAACAGACAGGAGTGGGTAAATATCACTAGACAGTAGTGGGTATATATCACCAGACAGGAGTGGGTATATATCACTAGACAGGAGTGGGTATATATCACCAGACAGGAATGGGTATATATCACCAGACAGGAGTGGGTATATATCACCAGACAGGAGTGGGTATATATCACCAGACAGGAGTGGGTATATATCACCAGCCATGAGTGGGTAAATATCACCAGACAGGAGTGGGTATATATCACCAGACAGGAGTGGGTATATATCACCAGACAGGAGTGGGTAAATATCACCAGACAGGAGTAGGTATATATCACCAGACAGGAGTGGGTATATATCACCAGACAGGAGTGGGTATATATCACCAGACAGAAGTGGGTATATATCACCAGACAGGAGTGGGTATATATCACCAGACAGGAGTGGTTATATATCACCAGCCATGAGTGGGTAAATATCACCAGACAGGAGTGGGTATATATCACCAGACAGGAGTGGGTATATATCACCAGACAGGAGTGGGTAAATATCACCAGACAAGAGTAGGTATATATCACCAGACAGGAGTGGGTATATATCACCAGACAGGAGTGGGTATATATCACCAGACAGGAGTGGGTATATATCACCAGACAGCAGTGGGTATATATCACCAGACAGGAGTGGGTAAATATCACCAAACAGGAGTGGGTAAATATCACGAGACACAACAATTCTATCTTAAAACGTAAATCTACTAGACCCAAATATGCATTCCCAATTCATAAACCTCAGCCATCTTAGATAGATTTCCTAAATTAATCTGTTTTTAATCAGACTTAGGAGTAAATAAATACTTTTTTTTTAAATGAACTAAGAAATACATTTTTAAAGTTAACAAAATACTTTAAGGAATAGAATCGTTTTGTAAACTCCGTTAAATAATTATTGATCTTTGCATTATTTTACCTTTCTTTTGACAAACTTATAGCGGGTTATGTTATGTAAATTTGTTATAGATACAAGTCTACTTTATAATTGTATCAAGTTTGTAATTAAAACTAAGTGTTTGTAGAATCGTCAAAATGAAATCAACAGTAATTGATAAATGAAAAATTTGCTTTATTACATAAATATTAATTATATTTAAAAAGATATAGAGAACAAATAACTTTTAAACAAATGTAATGTATTAATAGAAATCATTTTTAAAAAGTAAACAACAAAAGAAAATCTTTACATTTTAAAGCTTTCTTTGTCTTATCTGACTTGAATTAATATTTTATTTCCTGTCAGCGCGCACTAAACAGCATCAGTATGGAAATGATGTTGTATGTAAAACAAATTAATCCGCAAGATAAATGAGAAGATCATAAAAAAATATCTTTCACTTGTAATCAATGTTTCTATATAGTCTATGAGAGAATGTATTCAGTATTTTAATAAAGTAAATCTTTGTTTTACGTCACACAAAAATAGACATAAATAAACTCTAAATTTTAAGAAAAATGAGGTTTTTAAAATCATTTTTAATTAAAATTATGGAACCTATGAATTTAATTTAATCAAAGTCATATATTAAATATCTGTTTATTTTTTTCCACAATTGCTGTCTCAACTGTTTTGGTCTTCTATTTTTATAAGTGGCTTGCCACTTAATTTCGTTCACTTGAAAGAGGGATAATGTGTCAATGAATTACTAGTTTTATCTTACGCTTGGTATACACAGTGAGGTATTCACCTATAAGCTAAACAAGCTATAGCGTTGAACTTTCACTTATGCGGCTGCATCCCAAAAATTGTTTGAGCAAGTTACTGTCACAAACACTTACATTTTTTGTGATTGGCGCAACATCTTTTTAGTTCAAAGTCATAAAAACTCTTTAGACCATAGAGCAGTTTTGATAACATATCTTACAAAGAAACGAGGCTCTACAACTTACTTCTAAATAAACCTATCATAAAAGATCAATAATAAGGTCAGTACTGGAATAAATGTTCTTGAACGAGTTAGCACTTACTGCTTTTTGCCAAAGTATCCTGAAAATGTGGACATGGCATAATATAAAATATTTCCCTTTAGTCATAATTAGGAAGGAGAGTCTTAGAATTTATGGGATCTTTTTATTCCAATAATCAGACACAGACAAACACTGAAATATGGAGGAATATTAAACAATCAATTTTAAAAAATTATTGACAGAAACCAATACACAGCACAGAAAATTTTTGGAATGAGCACAATCAGGGGCGGATTAAGACTGCACGGGGCCCATGGCTGCAATTTAAACTGGGGCCCTATCCAGCCAGCGTCCCTTTAAATAAAATGATTGCTATCTGCTAATATAAGGCTGTAAATTGTAACTAAATAGTTCTCATACTTTGCCTGTACTACGAGATCGGCCTTCCAAGCAAAAAAGATTATTCATGAAAACGAATATGAATACATAACTGTTTGCCGGTATCCTAAAATTGAGTGTAAAAAACAATTTAGGCCATTGAAAAATTATTCCCCTCATCGGGAATCGATCGCGCGACCGCTAGCACCGCAAGCCGAGTTTCTTCCACAAGATCACACGAAGTTGACGAAAGATGTAAATTTAAAAAATATAAACAATATTCTTTAATATTTTCTCTCTATTGAGCCTATAAAATTCGGATTTTATAAAATCGGGTCCGAAAGCAATCAACTTAATAGATAACATTTTAGTAATTTATTTAATTTATGATATTTTCAGGAATTCATGCAAACATTTGTCCACCTTTATTATAAAATATACTAACTTTGGGGGCCCATTTTTTCATCGGGGGCCCCTGGCTTTAGCCCGTTTAGCCCCCCCCCCTTAATCCGCCATAGAACACAATTATAGACACGGCACGTGTTCAAAATAGTGACTGTCAAAACAGCGACTGTCATAATAGCGACTTCACTGAATAGTTATTCTTGTCCAACCGTTCACCTAACAAGTGGTTCCAAACTTTTTTGACACATAGACACCTTTTCATTGTCTAAACTTACCCAAGGACCCCAAGTGAAAAAACTAAATTAATACAAAAAATAAAAATTCAAAAAAATATCATCATTTTGATGGAGTATTTATTGAAGTTATAAATTTTGATTAAAATGAAATTTAAAAACTACAGACCTGCGCCTTTGCATTCAATTCTGTTTCTTTTGTAGACCTACCTAGCATAAAAACTGATTTGTAATAAGATGTACAAAGTTGTCAGTATTTAAAGTTAATACATTAAATAAATAGTTACTACCACCGCATAGCGGACAACATTCAAGCTGCTGGGCCCGTATGACCTGACAGAACGTTCCTTCATTGTTGTTGACATTTTGTTCAGTTTACTTTGGTTTTAGTTTATGAGTATGACGAATGCATTTATAGGATAAATAAAAGTTTGTAGTGCGTTATAGTTCACAATTGTTTGTTACTGGAAGCATGCCGTTGGACACTGTAAAAAATTAGGTGCATGGATGGTGGCTAGGTTGCATTGTATAGCGATCGCGATGGCGAAAATAATGCGGCGTTTTGAATGGTTACCCGGGCAGCTTTTTTTTTGCAATATTGACAGCCCCCCTTGTGTAAACGTCCAGTGGTCGAACTGTCCGGGGTTTACATAATGACATGTTACGAAGGCTAGACTAAGTTACGACCATGGACCCCATGTTATGGATAAGGTAAATAAAGAGATTTTAGGTACCTTTATAAAGGACTATCTGACTACACTGCCTTTTTATTGACCAATTACATCGGATCGGGGTCGGGGTGGATTTGGATAGGTTTGGAAGGACTTGCTAAATCAGAGGAGTGGTGCATTTATCACAATCATGATTTCACACTTAATGTTGACTGGGTTTCAGCGTATATACTTTTTAGTGGTGATTTAAACATTGAAAATAACTATTTCATGCCGTTTTTTTCCGAGGTAAATACGAAGAGGGTCGAAACATTCTGGGATCAAAAATCCTGTAGTCGAAGTGTCTCTAGCTTAAAAAAGGAGCCACACGCCACCTCTGCTCCTACCGTCGCAATCCCCCTCAATTAATCGACTGCATCTATGTTTGCTTATCTCTATCGAGCTTTCTGCAAAATATATTTGATTGAAGTAATAGCAGTTATAATTTTATTTTTTTTACAGAAATTTATTTTGTTTAAATGTGTCACGAAAATGTGTATACACTCTTTACAACACCAACATTTATTTATACACACCTCCAGTTGATTGTATTTCATTTTATCCCTTCTGTACACAAAACATACATGGCTTATCATGCCATCCTTTTCTTGATTTTATAAACTCCATTGTAGGCTAGGCACAGTAAGTTTTTCAAAAAGTTTTTCAAACATTATCACAAACAAAAGAAAAAAGTCGCTATTTTAATACAGACGCTGTTATGATGCAGTCGCCATTATGACGGTCGCTGTTTTGACAGTCGCTATTCTGCCCGGATGCACATTAGGACACATGTTTAGACAAACAATACAAAACATGATATTAAACATAACAGAAACAATTTAAGGTTTTTATTTTTAAAATATATAATGTACAATTTATTTCTTAAAATCAGATCAAAGTTAAATATAGAAAAATGATTATAAATTTTAAAAAAAATATTTTAAAATAAAAAAAAGATACAACTTATTATAGCGAAACGCCACTAGAACTCGATACCTACAATTAGCGATACAATTTCAATGAAAAATTATAATTCTCCTACCCTGATAAACCTTTATTTTTCATAGTAAAGTAAATTGACGTGCCTCTTGAGAACAGTCACCTTAAGAATATTTTAATGTAATTATTTTAATGAGCTATTTTGCAATTGACTCATCTATAGTTTTAGTCTAACGATGTTTTATAGGGTGAAATGAAGTATCATTATCCGTTAACTCTGCTTTTGTTTGAGATACAATTTCTTTTTTTTTGTTGTCAAATTACAAATGTTATATTTATTTGTTGTTTACATTTTAATACATTTTCTGTTATTTTATTAAACCAATAATTGTTCATGGTTATATAATTTGTATCTCTTTTATATTGTATTAATTTATTAATATTCATTGCTTACATATTTAGTTATTTTTTATTAAACCTCGACTATTGCTTATTTTAAGTATACATATTTTTTTATCTTGGTCAAAATGTTATCGAAGTTTTTGCAACGATCACAAAGTAAGAAAGTCACACATTTTGCAATTAAAATTGATAAACGTATAAATAAAAATGTATTTTCAAAAAATATATTTAAAAATATAAAAAAGTAACCAGTTTCTTCTAGTGCTATGTTACTTGATCTCGTTCCCTATAAATAGTGATACAATGTCAATGTATTTTTAGGATTCTCCTACCCTAGATAAAGCATTAGTTCAATTTTAACAAGATTATTTCAGAGGATCTTGTCATAACTTTTGAACATTACTAAATTATTGTCTTTATATATATATATTGTATAATAAACTTTCCTTTGTTGTCAACAAGAGTGGATACTTAAAATGTTACATATAGGGGTTATACATACTTTGAAAGGACACTACTAAGCAACGCTTCGTTTGAATAGCTTTGTTGGCAGTATAGAACATAGCGAAATGCAGATGTTAAAATATGTTAAGTAACAAGGATAGGTCTTTGTTTGCTTCTACCTTTACGATAGGTAAACATCTGAGTAAGGTTATGGCCTATACAAAGAAGTTACACATGAGTTCATGAGGTCAAGCACATACACTATGTATTTATTAACAATAG